>CAODLS012539230.1:0-12356 GCA_948243855.1 Flueggea neowawraea
TTTTTGCTTCATGGAATAAATATATTGTTGAAAAATAGTCAATGAGGGCAAAATCGGTCTTCAAAAAAAATTATAATAATAATTATAATAAACCCACATCTAGGGTTGTGTGCTTCCTTCCCAAAACATTGGATTCTTCAAAAAAAAAAAAATATATATATATATATATATATAAAATAGGAGTAAGGTGTGCTAAAAATATTTCAAAAGAGGTGACAAAATCTATCAAGCATAAAAGGCCAAAATTTGAATCCTGAATTTATTTGATCTATCTTTCATTTTGTTATTACTTTAATTTATATAAACCAAGGTTTCTTCAATGTGTGTCTTCTAGGATCAAACATATATAATATATTATATATGTAAAATAATTAGTTATCCATAATTTGGCAAACCTAATTTAAATATTGTGATATTGTTTGTTTAAGAAAAATTGAATAACAAAAGTAAGAGAATGTTTTGTTTATTTTATTAATAAGAAACCGGTAAATGGTATACTAATAAACTAAATAATTATAATGGAAAAAATTTAAAAAAAAAACAATTTTCAAAATTTATGATATGTTATATACAGTTAATAGATAATATATTGACAAAATATATTAAAAAACAAAGTATCAATTAGCATGTTTAATTAGATTTTGTTGAATTATTAGTAGGGTGTGAATTCGTGTTAGCATGTCGTAATCGTATCATACCATTTATACGTCACAAATCATTATACAAGACATAAACATTACAAAAATTGAATATGTGTCAATCGTGTCATATCATATTGTATCATCTTATAAAATCGTGTTATCGTGTCAAAAATTGAAAATTTAATTATTAAGACAAACAATTTCATGTCCAATTTGCAAGTTAGCTGAGTTTTTTTAAGCAAAACACCAATTATTATTGCACGAGTTTCCTCCTTCCGTGGCCAACACATTACGGAGTACCAATTTGTTGATAGATACTTCAGTCAATAATTTTTCGAATTACACCAACGAATTTTGTTTTAATTTATGCCGCTCGTTGATTAGTCCTTTCTTCCCTACATACGGTTTCAACTTCATAGCGTATTTGGTTCGCAGCATATTCGTTTGATATATAACTATTTATACATATTAAAACTTTTAAAATGACGTATCAATTTTTACGATATCCCATTTGCTAATTATATTCAATTTATCAAAACTAAATGCGAATAAAAAACAAAAGAATGAAAGGGAGAAATTTTGTAAATCTTTTGTAATAATAAATTAACGTCACATGAACGAATTTACAAGAAAGTTTCATGTACATATGTTAACAAAGACGTAAATAGTTACTTTTCATCTACAATAATAACAAATGAAGTTGCTGCCATAAATTGCTACAGATGCAGAAACCATGGCCTCCCACAACCTATAATTTGCCTGCAAATTTTATCTTGCATGTCTTTTATTATTTTTACAACACCATCTATTAATTTCTCTCCTAATCATCTCTGACAACTAGACCCTAGATTCAACCCCTTTTTTCAGTACAAGTAATTGTTGTCTTATTAGAATTATTTTTATTTTCCACTGAAGCGAAATAATAATTAAATTCTTTTATTTTTTTGTTTAGAATTTAGAATTTGCTTTTTTCTCTCATTAATTTGTTTCTTTTTTTTCTTTGGCGTAAAAGAAGTAACATGGTTACATTTGAAGTGGAAAACTTCCAAATATCTGTTTGGTTAAGAATAGTTTTCTTATAATGTACCGTCTAATTTGTTAAAATATTACAAGGATACCAAAAAAAAGGGAAGAAGATGAAAACAAAATGCATTGACCAACTTCCGATTTATTATTAGTTTTCTTATTGTATCAACTATAAATTAGTAAATATCAAAACTGGTATTTCAGGGACATAAGTTCTTTACAAAAGAAAACTTGTGTAGTAGCTTCAGCTCCTAATTAAAAAAAAAAATGTAATAGCAGACCTTTTATATAAATTTAATATTTCTGTTTTAGTTGTTGCAAACTTTGATGGTAATTTTGAAATAAAAATAAACAGAGGTAAATTCGATCATAAAACACCAGCAAAAAAGAAAAAAGTCACGAAAGAGAAATTAAGAATGGTACAGACTGATAGTTCCATATGAACATCAAAGCACAAATTGGTTGACCCACTTGCTTTAGTAATTAATACCAACATTCAGAATCCATGGATAAGACTTACAAAGACAACAATTTGGCATGAAAACAACACCACAAACATTGGCCATCTATGTCTCAAATTGCATAAATTTGTAAAATCTTCAAATCTTTCCAATGATGTTCGATCTTTCCAGCTATCTTCACTTCACTCTCCAACTTGTATAAGTTGTAATGTTGTACAAATCGTTGATCCCGTATTTTTGTACGCACTTTTTTTTATATAAATTATTTTATTTGCTCCCTCATCGAACTCATAACTTCGTATTAGTGGAGTTGATTTCAGTTCCAATGAACTACAAACAAATTAGTATTATTTTTATGCACTTTTAATTCTGTGTTTGTTTGGGTCTTTTACAATCAAATGAGAATCATTTTCCATCCAAATGGGACAGAAGAACTTGGACACAAAACAATAAAATTCGGCCACTCATTTAAGAGTAATAAATATCAGGAAGCATGATTTTCTGAGCAATATTTAATGTGCTTTACGAAACATTTAATTGCAGATGAAGATGTCTCTCTGAAGTTACGATACGACCCCTCCTTACGTTAAACGATAAGTGTAACAAAATGCATAAACCTAAGCTTCAATTTGTAAGAAACTGTGTGGCTCTGTGTTTTGTAAAATAGCCGTCATTTCCAGGTAACTAACTACCCATCTCTTTCAACTAGGCCAATTTATGAAAAGCCTTCATCAACAATCCCAACAATTACAGGAGAATCGCTGATTAAAACTTGCATTCTTAAGAGCCAAATTGGTAGGCTATACAGTCTCCACCAAAATAAAATCAGAATTAGAGTAGACCGAAGAAACGCAGAGCTTTTAAACGACAAATGGAGTGGAAGCAGATGCAATTAGCACTGGTGTTTATTTCCCGTGCATTGATTAGAAGGTGAATTGCATAGCAAAAAAGTAGAGTATCACTTCTAGAGAATGAATAATAATATGCTAAAGAAATATAGCTAAAACTGACACTCCCAGGTCTTCACTGCATCGACATAAGATGCAATCCTGCTTTGTGGCTAAACAAAAGGAAGCAACAGACTCATGTCTCAATTCATACACAACAGCAAAAGCGACAGAAACACAAACAAGCCGAAAGCGAAATTTCACGTCTAAGCTGCAATGACAAAACAACACGCCCTGCACCTATGGCGCACGAATGTGCTCGATACATAAAGAAGGTGAATGAATATGTATATCACAAAAAGAATATTGTATAGCAAAGCAGAGCAGAAAAGAGCTACTGTAACAGAGAGTTGGCTAACTAATGCAACAAATAACAAGTGAGACGTGGTGGAGTGGAAGCCATTAAAAAGAAAACAAAAAAAGAAACAAAAGACTATAACAAGATAACCCAAAACTTATTGGCATGTGTATGCTATTGTGATGCAATTTCATGCTATGCTATGTACTGAAAAACTTGTTCCTGCAACCCAAAATTGCACTCCGGCGTATTCTCTATCTTATGCAACCAACTGCTAGAAATTGAGTGCTTAACTGATGGTATTAACAGGTCGGCTTATTGATCTCATGGTTCCCATAGTCCAATAAGCACATTCTTGTCCCCTGTCGTTCATACGTGTATCGCTATTCAATGGTGTTAATCTGTCTTAACCCAGGCTCAGCGCACAGAAATATATGCATCCTTGGCACTAATGCAACTTGACGCTTGTCTGATCAAATGGCATCATTGTTCAAATGTAAACAATTGTCCTATTTACCCAACTGTAACAAGCCTAGCTCGACCTGGATTAAGAAGAGATTCTGACATCCTCCAACCCTACAACAAAAAAAAAAATGGCATAAGCTCTAATCGATGACACTCAATCATGTCTAATATTTCAGTGGAAACTGGAAACCAAACCAAACCCACATAAACACAGGCTCACTATTGATATGAAACTCAAACCTGGTTGTAAAATAGAACTTAAAAGTAAAAGATGAATATGAAAATGGCATCAAAAGTAATATATGATGATAGATTTTAATTTTCAAAAGCAACACCCAAACGACCTCCGTATATTAAAAGTAATATGTGCTCCAAAAATGTAAACGTAGTTAACAGTGTTATTCCGTACATTTTTTATGCAAGGGATTGAAATGAACAAAATGAATTTAATCACAACAAACGGACACACAAAGCCAGAACCATCCAGAAAGATTCCAATCAACTGCAATTCTTTACTTGATAATGAACACATTTAAACATCCAAAACTATAAATATGTGATATTTTTCAAGAAAAATAATAACACGAAATCCTCATCTTAGTTTCTTAGCACATTAAATACTCACGTAGGAAAACTTCAACATGGGAGCCTAAGGACCTCAAAATAAAACCATTTAAAAGTAAAATCTGTCAATAATCCAGAAAGAATGGCAAACATCTGAAGGGTGGAATACAAGAAATTTAACTTCAGGTTACCTGTTCTTCTGTTTTATTTTTAAACGGGCCATACAAGGATGAGACCATCTTGCATGACTTAATCATATGAGCTTCAAGAATGGTAGCTGAGAGAATATGATTCACACGATCATGATCCTGACCCTGCTGCTTCCATGATGAATGCTGATTATAATGGGATGAATGTATGAAATGTAAAAGCACATGAGCCTGTAATAGAAGGGAAATTGCAGTTTATATCTTGCACTTCAAAGAAAATCTTAAGTATTAACTTCACAAAGATACAACACGATGTGGCAATTTATCTCACATGGAATGCTGCTTTTATGATATCATCTGATTTTGCTTGATCCTTGAGCAATGCGTACACTTGACCTTTTAATGGATTATATGCAACCACATATATCTCTTTCTGCCATCAATAATAACATATATTCAATATATGTTGAAGAGAGAAAAAATAATAAACAAAAAAATAGTGACTGAGCAACAGATGTAATACCTCAAACAGAGGTTCTACAGCAAGATACACACTTGGATCTTGGAATGCATCTTTAAATCTTGATCCTGCCACAAATAGAAAACATTTAACGAACAACGAATAATATAGAAGGCCTCCTTGGAGAGAATTCCCAATATCATATGCATACCAAGGCAAACTGGTCTATCCTTCAACCATGGGAAGCTGAATACATTTTCCTTGATATTCCCCTCTTGCAATGAGGGAACCCTCCCTGTAGACAAATATTAACAGTGTATTAACATGCTAATTCCTTTGCAGAACTTACTAATTGCGAGTCATGTCCAAGAATGCTGTACACAATCTAACCTGTTCTAGGAAAGGAATCCACCACCACACTGAATCTGTCCCTGTTCAAGGTATGCAACACAACTGATTTAACCTGGAAAACCAAACATTAAGATTGTTATCACTAGGGGCCATTAATTTTAATTTAAAAAAAAAAGAAAGTAGAAAATTGTGTTCAAGAAATGAAAAATCACAAAAGTTAATTCAATCTGACCTCTTGGTAAGAGCTGAAGACATAACCACATGAGAGAAGAGCAAATGTGGTAACCAAGGAAGGATTTCTTTTTGACATCATTATACTCAGCCCAGTCCCCAGATTCATAAGGCAAACATACATTAGCCTCAAGAAAAAATATCATGCACAATAATTTTTGTTGTGAAGAAAAATAGTTATGGGCAGCATATCTAAATATGCAGATATCAAACTAAGGAAGCAATATAATTTAAAGTGAGATTAGAATGTCAGTTTATTTTGCACGAGGTGTGGCACCATGCAACCGAGATCATAATGGTGATTAAGAGATTTTATGTTGTTTGCTCTATCCATTGTTAGAGCTGCAAGCGAAGAAACAAGCATCAACTGACTTAATAGAAATTACAGAAACCTGGATTCAAAATCATTCTTTCAGGTTCATACATAATTTGAATGTGAACCATCTCAACTGCAAAACCTACAACCCCACAAAATTATAAGAGCCACTATAGTAAATACTTATGGTTGTTCCCAGTGTGAGTTGTTAATCCAACTTCGCATCAAGAGCAAGAACTTTATTAATAGACAGTAGCAGATCACATATTATAACACTAAAAAGGACTGAAGATGCCAATTTTCCTTTATTCTATCTTTGTCTTCCTTTTCATTTCTTCTTTCCTTATCTACAGTAAGTCAAATCTTGCATGTACATGCACTCAAACTATTACTTCACTACCAATCCAGCCAAGGCATATTTTATATAAACCCTCATGTAATCCCATTAGAACCTGGAAATTTAACTTGAAACAGGCACAATAAATGAAAATAACAAATATATGAAAACCTATTTTAACCATCAATTGAAACTTTGGAAGGTGGATATAAGATAAAGGATAAGCCCAAGCTGGATGTCAAACAATTTTCCACATAATTATTATTTCAAAACATTTGATGTGAAACATCTGCAATTCTTCAATAATGTTCTCTAGTGCCATCATGGTTTATCAGCAACTCCATATAATTCGAAGAAACCCAATGACCATCTAACACATAACATTAGCCAAAGACTGAAGAATAACCCAACTGTGATTCCTCAAGATTAAAATGTTTCGAAATTTATCTAATATTTATATTTAAAGGAATTAAATTTTCTAGCTTGCGACATGCTTCAAATTTGTAACATTATTACAATCTGAAATATGTAATTCAACAAGCATAACTTGGACTTTGCATGTTGTTATTAAGTCGTAAAATTAGATAAATGCAATGAGAAATGCGCAGCAAAAAGCATCAGGAATTGTTACTAGAAAACAAAATTATATGGAACCGTTTGTCTTTTAGAATAAAATAACAGAAACAGGCTATCAATGTAATAGCACCTGCAAACAGGCTATCAATGTAATAGCACCTGCCAACCAAAATGTTATAAGCCATGATGTTTGTGAGTTTTTTTTTTATTTCAGGGAACTTGATAATAGTGTGAATATCTTCAAAATCAGGTTAAAACAGCATACATTCCACAAAAAATTATGTTAATAATACAATAGATTAAAAGGCTGCATAAATGATGGATATTTTTAACAAGATTAACAGAAAATAACTATGATGATGTTCCACTTTATTATTACTAGTGGGAGAAAAAAAAACCTATGTCAACTAAAATTTTTTTTTTGCCGGTTTTAATGTTGCCGAAAGTAGCATACCAATATCTAGCACTGAAAGCATGTTGAAACTCACTTCAATAGGTGATCAAATTAAAAGAAGTATTCAAGAAAGTTGAAAACATACCAAATCTGCAACATTGCCGACACATTCCCCCTTAGCGGTGACATCACCCAAGTTTTCTCCTCGGGCAAATGCTCTATAAATTGGTGTACGAGTAGATGTTGAAGTTACAGCAGCAACATTCTAAACGCAACAATCAAAATTAGCTTCAAGAAGCAAACTATTTCAAACAGGCATACATTTGCTGTGGGAATATCAAACCTTGGCTACATTAGCAGCACAAGCCAAGGGAAGAAACAGGTGTGGAACAGCTGCAGTCGCCAGCTCCACCCCAGCACCCAATTCCATAAGAAGATCAGCCGCAAACTGTAACTGTAAAACATTATAAGTCAGGAAATGCAACATGACTACTCGAAATGCAATTTTCAAAAAAGCTGGGAATTGTACCTGTTTAAGATCATAATCAAATTTCTTTCCTTGCCGTGCAAAAATCATTTTTCCAACACGACCAGCACCATCCTGCAAATAAGATGCAATGTCAAAACATTCAGATGCAATACTAATGATAACTAAGGGGAACATGCAAGATTCATATTTAAATCTGATGATAATCAAGAACCAGAACGTTAAGAAGTCAATCTACAAGGGACTTGTATCAAATTGAGTACTAAGACATTTCCATACTCATTATCCACGAGTCATATTAAGTTAGGCAAGCTAAGCAATAAAATGCGTAGTCACAAAGATGCAGCACCAATTTGCTTATTTTCCTGTGTAATCGCGTTGAATAGAAGACTGTCAAGACCTATACAAACTTGTCGGGTCTATTTCCTTCCATTTTTCTCATTTTGCACTTTTTACTTTCCTCCCAAATTGGAGTGATTTGGAGGCAAGGAAATTTTTCTAGATAATTTAAAATACTTCTCTCTCCTTCCATCCATCAAACCAAACACATAAATATATCCTTCTTTCCTTCCTAAACAAACCAAACAACCTAGGGAAAGCTAAAATCCCTTCATCTCCTCTTCCTTCCTCGATGCCTACTTTCTCTTCTTCCTCTCACTTTCCATCCTCCCAACAAACATAGCCATAATGTCTGACATGATTTACATGGCTGGAATCCAATAATCCATCAAACAACCCCAAAAAAAAACAAACAACGCATAGTATAGTGAAAATTTGTGATTAGAAAATTCATGCATGGAAAAATTATGTTAATTGAATTTTTAACTACCACAAACCCAATTTAGTTTAGCATGAATGCAAGTAAATGAAAAAAAAAAGTGTATAAAAGCACCATACACCCAGGAATGTTCCTCATAAACAAAGGAGTGCCATCAATGTCAACAGGATTAATGCAAGCCATTTAAATAAGTCAACAAAGGCATATTTACAAATCAAGGGATTCTAGAAATATAGACAAATCAAATACCCAATACATGCGATGATAAAACTAAAATACTGTTGCAGTGGTACTTGTACGATAGCAAGACCAAGGTGAGAAAGAGAAACCTTTCCACAACTATACACAAGTACTTTGCATCATCTATCTTCTTTCACGTTAAGATATTTCTACTGGAATAAGAGATTGAATATAATGCAATATATCATATCAGTCTTTTCAGGCAAATCATGTAAATTAGTCTTACCTTGAGAATCCAATTAATAGCAACTGCTCCAGGAATAGCTTTGCTTTTGGAGACTCCAACAGAATTCAGAAGGGTCTTTGTAGTGAAAACACCCATTGCTCCACCAAAGAAGTGCTACAATGAACATGGTATGTCATTTAGGAGAACTTAAAATGAAGATTAATCAATAGAAACTGCATGGAACGTTCTAATCAAATCAATCCAACTCATATTCAAATATCTCAAAGAAGAAATTTCCATTCGTTTACTTAAAAAACAACCAGTGATATTGTTTGGTGAACAAAAGAATACCTTCAAGGCTCTCCAAGTCATGTGAGGCACATAAGATGGAGTTACACTATCAGGGAAACCTTCCGGCACCACATAAGATCTTACAAATGACATCAATTCCTGCACAAATCAAACATGGCCAAAGATTTTAAATTGGAAAAATAAACTAAAACTATTTAGATAAAAAAAAAATTGCACTGAGAATTGCAATTGAAGAACTTCGAATGAATTTTGAAAATAAATAAATAAATAAATATTAAACTCTAAACTTATAAAACTGACTAAATTCCACTCGTTTCAGTATAACGTCCAGTTCAGTTAAACTTCAGCAAATTTTACGCCGGATAAGATACACCGTCAAAGCATCGAATGATACAAATCGGGTACGAATTTGAATCCGTTTATATCGTAACCAAAGTTAAACACTAACAAGACGCATCAATTTGACAAGCAATCTTGTAGAATTCAAGGAAAGGGAAGGGGGGAAAAGAAAATTAAACAATGTAGCAACACTAACATTCTTTTAAGAGAGAAAAAAAGAAAAGAAAAGGAAATGAGCTGAATAATTCACTGTCGCATCAAATTCTGCTAAATTCAAAAGAACATAATTCAAAAAGAGACCAAATCACACAACACAAAACTTCATGAAATTAAAAATGAGAGATTAGTCATTAAATATAAAAAATAAAGCACCAAATTGGCACACGGACCTCGACAGGGGCTTGACGAGCATGCAAGCTAACAGCACGAAAAGAGTTGTTCTTAAATCGACCAAATCCATCCTTTTCAGCCACGTACTTCCATCTCCGACCGTCAATTTCCTCGCAGCAGATCAACCTCAAGCTAGAATTAACAAACTCGTCCTCCACAAGCCTCCTGCTGGTCTCAACCACCGGTTGTACGGAAGCGGTAGAAGACGGAGCAACAAGAGCCGAAGGTGGCGACGGAGAGGAGGCGAGGTTGGCGCTAATACGGAGGGTTTCACGGACGAGGAGGCGTGCGTCTTGCGACGTCGTCGTTCCGGTTATGGATTGCGCAGTGTGGTTCGGTGATTGCTTGAGCTTTATCGGAGCCATCTGGATCGCGGGAGAGAGAGAGAGAGAGAGAGAGAGAGAGAGAGAGAGAGAATGCGTGTGTGTCTGAAAGAGAGAGAGAGAGAGAGAGAGGGAGACATGGAGGAGAGAGGTGGTTTTATGGAGGGAGACGCTTTGGGAGTAACGAAGCGAGCATTTTTAAGAGAGAGAAAGAAGAGAGAGAAGGGGGCAGGTGGCCTACAAAACGGAGAAGGAAGGAGGAAGTCAGTGGTGATGTGTTCAACCACACATGGCAATTACTATCGGTCCTACCTATACCAGTCAATGCAGATATTATCCATTTTAATTGAGTATAGGTATAAGTAATTTTACTGTTGTTGTATCAAAAGTGGTTAATATTGAGATCTCTTTATGTTTTGATGATAAACAAAAACTTTGTAAAGTACGTTTTTTATGAACAACATATGTCGTATACAACTACAACGTACGTTTTCAATAACCACATATGTTATATTGAATGGAAAATCAGGTTGAGGCTACTGGATGGTTGAGGTGCAAAAATAACATACGGTTTGAAATTACAACGTACGTCGTTGATATCAGCAACATACGTCTTACTTGACAACGTACGTTATATTTGAAGAAAAATCAAGCCGAGGCTACTGGATGGTTCAAGTGCAAAAATAAAGTACATTTTAAATATAAAACGTACGTCTTGATATAAGGCAACGTACGTTATGGATAAATTGGAACGTACGTCGTGTATGAAAGAATAAATGTTTGTCCTTCATATGGATCGAGACAAAATTCAAGTACAACGGTAAACTGAGGAATTGCAACGTACGTCATAATCAATACAACGTATGTCATGCGTGAGCACAATGTACGTCAGTTAGATTCAACGCACGGTGAAAAGCTCGGATGGAAAACAAAAGCTACTGGAAAGTTTTCGTGCCAAAACAACATACGTCTTTATATGAAACGTACATCATCTAGAAAATAACTATGTGTAACGTACGCAGTGAAGGTAACATGTACGTTACCTAGGAAAATAGCTATGATCAATGTACGTCTCATTAGTTTCAACGTACGTGGACTTAAAATGAGAATTACAACGTACGTCGTATATTGGCAACATACATGAGCATGCTCTGACAGTGCATTAAATGCGATCCAAACTGATCCACAACAGCTATAATCCGTATCACAATGGTACAAAAACCAGGAGAGGAGTATAAATACATATTTTGGAATGTCAGAAAGATAGACAACATCTAGGCATTCATTTCTAGCAACTACCAAGGATCAAAGCATTGAATTTCTCATTTATTGATACAAGTGCATTGTTCATAAATTTAATTCTTCGTTTGCTTGTATCACTCGATTATACATTGTTGGTGAGTGTTTGTAAAAACAATATTTTGACTGATTGTGAGCGGAATAAAAAGGTAGATTCCTAGGTTGGTTTTTGTTCTTGAACCGAAATCAAGAACTTTGTAAGAGTTCTCACTTAGCTAGAAAGTGAAGTTGTAATATTGATAAGATTGTTAGTCGAAATCCTAAGTGGTGATACTTAGGTAGTGGATGTAGGCAAAGAGTTGGTCTAACCACTATAAATTCTTGTTGTCCCTTCTTTACTTGTTTCAATTCTGAAAAAGTTTCAAAGCCACCTATATCACACTATTCAACCCCCCTTCTAGTATGGTAATTGACTCGACAAATATCTCATATGGTCTTCTCAACTATTTTAGTTGGAGTTCTGTTTAGCAGGAATGTAGCAGTTTAAAGGGTGTAATCCCATAAAGAAATTGGAAGATCAGTTTAACTCATCGTAGATCGAACCATATCTAATAGAGTTCGATTTCTCCTTTCGGACACACCATTCCATTGAGGTGTTCCTGGAGGAGTGAGTTGTGAAACTATTTCACACTCCTTTAGATGTTTGTCAAACTCTTGACTTAAGTATTCACCACCACAATCTGATCGAATGTCTTTTATACTTTTGCCAAGTTAGTTTTGCACTTCATTCTTGAACTCTTTGAACCTTTCAAAGGTCTCGAATTTGTGTTTCATTAGATAGACATAGCCATATCTACTGAAATCAT
>CAODLS012539392.1:0-19506 GCA_948243855.1 Flueggea neowawraea
CACGAGCACATTCAACAATAGTATCCAATTAAAGAAAATTTAGTTAACACAGCAATTCTATAGATCCAAATGAGATTATAAGCAACTGTTTATAAGTAAAATAATAATACCAACCAGTCGTTATGTACCTCAAGGAACTCCCGGGGTTTCCTTAGTAGCAGTTGAGGACTTGAAGCAATGACCTGACCCAATTTCTTGTTTTTGGCACCGATGTCACTAAGATGGTCTACCATCACTTTCAACTTGCTTGTTGAACAACCCAGCAAGTGAGGCCAGCTTCTGATTGCCCTTTGAACACTCGCTTCTTCTACCTAATATGATATATGCTTGCCAATTTCACATTACAACAAATTATTAAAGTTGAAGGTGAAGTACTACCAGTTTAAAACCATAAAAACCTAACCAAATCTGGTCCATTACGTAAGGAGTTAAAACCACTGAAACAAATTTTATAAATCCCATAACTAAAAAGGAGGATTAAATTGAAATCTGGGCGACAGGATCTTTCATTCACTTTAAGCAGCAACATAATAACAACATATGCACCAAGTATATTTCAATTCGTTCTCACAAAATGATTTTTTTTTCTCACTTTTTTTTACCTCAATGATTTCTGGTTTTTGATATCAAGTAATGTTTATGAAGAAACCAATCCTATCCTATACGACGTTTTTATAGGATAAGTCACTAAATATCATAAGTAATTTCACCCTGTACTTTAAAATGTTAAAATGGTGTCATCAAGCGTGCACAGGAAAACGGTTCTGATGTGATATGGTACCTTCTCTGTTTCAAAGAAAGAAAGTATCTCCATGTAATTGCTTAGGATCTCTTTTGAAAGAATCCATGGATATTTAAGAAGCACTTTACCAATATCCTTGTCCTCTACGCCAATCTGGAAAACAAGAACTCAAGAGAAGCAAAAAAAAAAAAAAAAGAAAAAAAAGGCAGCAAAATCAATGAAGGAGCAAGATAATGCATCTCGGATAATATCACTATTTTTCCTTTCCAGATATAAAGAATAAGTAATAATAAGACATGGTAAAAAAAAAAAGAATACGGAATAATAAGAAAGAAAAAAAGTCACGCTACCTTCTTGATTGCATGAAATTTTCTCTCAACGTCCTTAACATTAGATAGTATAACAGGTGGAAATAACAAGAAAATCTCTCCTATTTGTCCTTTAGGAACTCCAATACTTTCAAGCAGTTCGACTACAATCTTCAAGTGGGAATCTACTGGCAAAAGAAGAATACGTGGGAATGATTCCACCAAATAACAAATAGAGCCATCCGAGGAACCCAATGTGTCTAAACCTCCTCGTCTTGCTTCAATCTAGAACAGAGATAAAAGATCATCTTCCAAATATAAAAATAAAGATTTACAAACACATGACATGTACATTAAGAAATGCATCATAAAACAAAATCCTCTTACTGCAGCTGAAGAAGTTTTAAATGACCAGCATCAAAACAAAAGATGGAAGAAAGAGAAGAAAATAAATTAAAAGAGAATGAATCTGTTTAAATTTTTTTGAGAAAAAAGTACAGCAGATTTCTTCAACGCAAAACTACAAATAATCTTAGGAATAGGTATTGGGTAGTGCAGATATCTGAACCTTTTCAAAGAAGGACAGAGTCTGTTGGAAATCTTCGTCAATAGGTATTGATAAGTGCATCATCATACGTCGTGCATTCTTTCCAAGAAGCCACTTTTCATGACTGTCAGAAAAGAACATTTGCTTCATATACTTAACCTAAAAACCAAATGCAAATTAAGAAGCAATCCAGGGGGAAAATTAAACAACAAACTTGCCAAAAATGAATTCAAATTGATGAGTAAAAGAAGAGATTAAAGACAAAAGGACCAGAGTTCATCCTAAATAAATTTCGTGGATCCATATTCGTTATTGTATAGATTCATCCTCTGCCTCAAGGTCACTACATCACATAACTGGTAACCCTTCTAAATATTATAGATACAACCATCAAATATCAATTGTTCAATGCTTCAAAAATCTCCACTTTTAGGTCACTACATCACATGATCTTTTCTCAAAAATTTCCACTATCAAGCGCACACCAATAAGATGAACAGAGAAAGAGTTAAAATACTCCCTCCGTCCTAATTTTTAGGCATTAACTACTTTTCACAGGAATTAAAAAATAGTAGTTTTAGTAGTTAAAATTATTTAATTTTATACAATTTTTTATTTATATCTTTAACTAATTATGTTTGTAATTAATAAATTAATTAAAATAAAATTAAATAAGGACAAATTTATAATTTTGTTAATAATAAATATAACAAAAAAAGAAAGTGTGCCTATGTTTTTTCACATAAAAAAAGTATAATTATCAAATTGGAACGGAGGGAGTAACATATAAGAAATTCAACAATTTAAAAGTGCTAATGTTACAAAATGCAAGTTAAGGCTATTACGATTATTTTGCGAGAATTTTCCATACACTAACTATCATCTAACTAAAACACACCCTACAATTTACAGAAGTCCACCCATCAACAAGATCCATAATTGCATAAAAATGCTCAAATCCATCATCACCAAACAGAAACTATATGTTTTAAGCAATTAAAATTAGACTCACCTTATCGATAAGACCCGGAAGAGACTCATTGGAAAGGTAACGAGCAACATTCATAGCAGAAGACAAGCTCAACACAATACTCTCCAAGAAAGCGACTTTACCACCATCACCCTTCTCTTTAGCCATGTAAAGCACTTTTTCTTTAAAACCCAAACCAGCAAACTCATTACCATTCCACAAACTCCACTCTTCCAAATCCCTAACACCATCAATTAACATCATGGCATACTTGGGTGACTCAAAAGCAATGGACCTTGAATCCTCTAAAGAAACCCCAAATCCTTGAATGAACTCAAAGATTGCTTCTTGGCTTTCTTCCACCACATCTTGCTGTTCATGGTGTTGCTTTTGTGACTGGGAATTGAGTGAGTCTGAGTTGGTTTGGCATCTTGGAAGGTAGAGAGTGAAAAGATGGGGTCTTCGAGGAAAGGAGAGGACGTGGTGCTGGAATTGGGGAATAGAGGGACTAGTTGGAGATAGAAATGGTATGTTTGTCGGTACTGAGAGGGTTTTTGTGGACATTGCTGAAATGGGTTATCGAAGTCCAGAGCATGTTTTTTGAGAGAGATTGTGTCTTGGTGCTAAAACCCTACTTCTTCTTAGCTCTTGCTTTGCAAAAACCCTTTGCAGCCAGAGAGACCGTAAAACACCCGATCTTTTAACGTAAGCATCAGAGACTTGGAAAATGGAAAAGGGAAAAAAATTTAGTGGGTAAAACGCGGTCTGTGGGAATTAAACCCCCGACCATATGGTTAAAAGCCATGCGCTCTACCGGGTGAGCTAAGACTGCTTGTCTTTTTCCTCTTGGAAATACTAATAAATTGTGAAGGATTAATCAATAAGCCAAAAAGACAAAAAACAATAACTGATATTAACAGAAAAAAGTAGAAATTTATACTAGGGAAAGGTGACTAGTTGAGTTGGTCTCAACTCCTCGACTACATGACACGACTTGAGGTTATAGGTCTGAAACTTACCAATAGATTTAATTTAAGGATATTATAAAAATTATATCATATACCGGTTCAAAATAAAAGTAGAAATTTATACAAACCACATTCTACAACTAGATATCAAGACTCCTAGTATATACATCTTTGAACAACCAAAACTACATGTAGTTTTGTCAAAAGAAGGTGCCATAAAAAAAGAAAAGAAAAGGAAGAACTACATTAAATTCCTGAAAACTAACTTATATACTATGGTCCCTCCAACCAAAAGTACCAATATGCACAACGCAGACTCTGGTCAATCCCATGTTCCTTCAAGAAGAGGCTTGGCAGCAATATTCTCTCCAAAAGTCTTCATTAAATCAGAGCAAGAAGGATCTCCTTCACATTCTGCTTTGATTTCCAGTCCCAATTCCTCCTCTATATCATCCGAGGCCGCGATCAGCAACAACTCGCATCCTTCGTAGTTCAATAAGTCCGGCGGGTCAGCCGGGATGAACCTCTTGTAGCCAAACTGTCCCTGAAGGTGAGCAGGGAACGTGACCTTGCGCTTGTTTTGAAGGCCTCTAAATTGGGATGAGCCAGGTTGATGTGGATTCTTTATTTGTATCAGAAATGAGCCATCTCTCTCGACATTAAGCGACTCTTGAGGCTCGTCTTCTTTGCCTTCGGGTGGGAACTCTAGCTTGTACACCAAATGAGTGTGCATTCTCTTGGCTGGATTGTGCCTTAGAATTCGGTACACGCCTTCACCAAGTGCTCTTGCTGGGTACTTGTGTCGAAGTCCTCTTGTTGATGTCTCGTACTCCTCTGCAATGTAACAAAATCTAATTACAACTAGATTAAATTAAAAGTCAAAACATGTCAGCAATCCATTCATAAATCAGAAATTCCAACTATTCAACACCCGACTACCATGCCTCCCTTGAGAGCATTCTTGATGTCTTCTATCTTTGTAGAAAATCTGATCCATTCAACCAAACATTCTTGATGTCTATATAATTGAACTACTTTACGACAATTATGATCAACAATTAATACCTCCTTTGAGAGCATTCTTGATGTCTTCTATCTTTGTAGTAACCAACTCTACAAAACCCCAATGAGGTTGGCTTCTTTGGTTCGGGTCCGGCAAGCTTTTCCGACCCATTACAATGAACCACATCAATAGCTCCTTTTCTATATTCACTTCCTAACATCACAAGTAATTCACAGTGCATGAGATCGAGCAAAACACTCAAAACCGATCTTTTCTTTTTCAGAGTCTTCTTCAGCACTAGTCGAATCAAGAAATTATAAAGACAAGAAAAACAAAAGCGAATAAAGGATTAACTGGCTACCATGACCACCTTCACTTCCATATTTGCCAGAACCATTAGCATCATCAGAAGAGTCCCTCTTAGCACCTTCCTTGCCGGAATCAGAATCTTGCTTCTCCTCAACAGGCCTCTCACCAGACTCCGGACGCATCACAATGTACAGCCTTTGCACGTCATCTGGTCCATGTGCTTCTTCTCTCTCTACTTTTAGCCTGTAGAAGAAGAATATCTCTCCTCTCTCCTGCATCAATGTCACCCATTACAACCAACACAAAAAACCAGGACAAAAACAGAGATATATACAGAGACAGAGAGACCTGAATCTCCACTTGGGGCTCACTCCTTGTCTTCACTTCTTCACCTTGTTCCATTATATCTGGTTTCAACTGCTCTACTACGTGAAAAATGTGAAAGAAAGGAACCTGGACTTCGGCGACGTTGTTATCTGCTGTGTTTTTTAACTTGACAGTTGACACGTCTAAAACCAGATACTTCACCACTACATAGACACGTTTCGGCCAACAGACATGTGGCTCTTTCCTGTGTCGTGGTATTACCACGTGGCAGGCATCTATCCAGACAAATCAGACGCTTTGTTTCACTCGCTACGTTAATTGACATATTAACCCTTGGAAGTTTTATGAAATTACCATATTGGGTTCAATGCGGTTCGGTTTGTTTTCTTAACCAAACCGACCGAATGGGTACAGGGTCGTAAATTTATAACCTCTCTGCGCACATCAGTTGGCTGAGAATCAGTTAGGGCGATGGCAACAAAACTGCTGCGAGTTAAACCCCGAGCACAGCTAGTCCGGCACCAATTCCTCAATGTGGCTATCTCCAGACTCTTCGCAACTAATTCTGCTGCTGCTCCGCCTCCTCCTGCTCCTCCGACGCCACGAACTGACGGTGCCAAAATCGCCGGTGCAAAACCTTTCGCTTCGTCGTCTTTGAAGGATGATGAGCTTGCGAAATTTTCGGCTATTGCTGATACATGGTAAGTTGCGATTTCTCTGTAAAGTTTCATTTTTTGTTTACATATTGGCTTGATTGGCCGGTTGTAATTTCGAGCCATTTGAGTTGTGAAAGCTGAAATGTTCGATGTCCTGAAAATTATGTTTTTAGTAGAATCCACTGATTACAGAATTTGAAAATGCGAAAATTGCTTTGACTGACAAGCTCATTTGTTTATGCAGGTGGGATGCTGAAGGTCCTTTCAAGCCATTGCATGTGATGAATCCGACGAGACTTGCTTTTATTCGTTCTACTCTTTGTCGACATTTTAGGTATACATCTGCTTAGAAATGTTATATATTGGATTAAATAGTGTCTTATTTGGTCATGCTCTATCTATTTCCGTGAGAATGACTTAAAATTTGTGTGGTTGTGTTCATTTGAAATGGCTAAACTTTATTTTGTGTTGATTTGGAGTAACCTATGTCTAGGGTATCCTGGTGAATGTTGTATACGCTTCCAATGTCAAAAAATAGGCTTTTCTTTTTCTTCCAATTTGCAGCAGATTGTGAGAGATTTTGGGTTGCAATTGGGATTAATTTAGGCAGAATTGTGGGCTCTTTACTTTCTTTTTTATGTTCAAATTTGAGTGCCTGTTTTATTTCTTCCTCACGTATGTTTTTTCCTTGTCTCAGAAAGAACCCACAATTGCCCAGGCCTTTGGAAGGATTAAAAATAGTTGATGTTGGTTGTGGTGGTGGAATTCTTTCAGAGGTATATTGTTTTTCTTACTTGAATCCTAGTTTTCTCTGTTCTCCATGATTCCATCATACTCCGTTGTCTATTATGGAGTGTTCAAATAGGTTTGGAACTTTCAGTTTTCAATTCTTGGCTTTTAATAAATAAAAAATAACCTGATTGTTGTCTATTATTCAATTACTCTTTTCAGCCATCTGCGTCTGCCCCTTTTGTATTTATCTTCTTGCCCATCTTTTGTATTTATCTTCTGTTGTGTAAACATTGTGTCTGCAGACATCCGGATAAAAGATTTTATTCAATTATTACCAATCCCAATTATGTTATTGTGATTGATAATGCATGTTAATGGATGCACCTTTCAGTGCATAGATTATGTCACTAGGTGCAGATGCATACTGGTATAGATTACACTAAGTATTTACCTTGTGTCACTTTTTTATTTCTCTTCCTTTTTTCAGCCTTTAGCTCGAATGGGAGCAAGTGTGACTGGTATTGATGCAGTGGAGAAAAATATTAAGATTGCTCGGATTCATGCTGTAAGTTCATTCTATACCATAAATGTCCCTGGCTTTCTAAATCTCAAGTATATTGCTTATATTTTAGACAGGCAAAAATTGCTTCTGGTAAAGAGCTGCTTTTATTTTAGTACATAGAAAATTAGTTAATAAATAGTAGATGAAATTTTACATTTACATTTGCGTGGAAACTATCACATAATAAACTATGAATTCTGATACAAATATGTGTTCCTATAGTTCGGTGTACCGACGAATACAAAAATATAAAAATTGTTGTATTGGGAAATGAAACTGCAGTTTCATTTAAGGGACACAAGATGATCAAAAGAAGTTCAAGGAACCACATTTCTTCTTCTTTCATACTTTTAGACTTGAATACGCTTACATCCTTTATTTTTGTGCAGGAGAGGGATCCAGTGACTTCAACTGTTGAATACTGTTGCACAACAGCTGGTATTTAACAATTTTCTTTCTCACATGTTAGTTTCCCTTTTTGTTTATCTGTTTTGCATTGCATTGATAATCTTTCCTAAGTAGTCATTTCTCTTTTGAGAACATAAAATTACTCTTTTTGTGTGGAAAACTTTATAATTTGGTTGACGGACGCTAATCCCAATGGCTTCTAATTTCCACTTCTGATTTTGCTTCTTTATTATGCCATTTGCCAGCACTTTATGCTGTCTTAAAAATCAAAAGGCGAGAAATAAAAGAATTCATACATACTTTGTTTTGACTGTCTTGTCTTTGAGTCAAACACGTTTGCTTGCATGATTAGAGAACCTTACATGAAACAGAATTTTATGGACAGAGAAGCTAGTGGAAGAGCAGAGGAAGTTTGATGCTGTTATTTCATTAGAGGTGCCCTCTCTCTCGCTCTCATTTACCCTTGCCTGAAGTCTTCTAAAATCTTATGCAGTACTATTCTATTTTTCTGAAAGTTAATAATGTCTTACTGAAGGTAATAGAGCACGTAGCAGATCCTGCTGAATTCTGCAAGTCTTTGGCCGCATTGACCCTTCCTGGTGGTGCTACTGTGGTTTCAACTATTAATCGTTCTATGAGAGCATATGCAACAGCAATTGTTGCGGCCGAGTACATCCTCCACTGGGTATGAGTTTACTCTTAATTCAGCAATCTACTTTCTTTTTGATGTCCCATCGCCTGTGAGGAGTTACTTTATCACCTAAAAAGTATATTCCTTGTTTTGGAGTCTCGAGTCATCCACCTAGAAAATCATCTCTGTTCACATTAATGCTGTCTTCAAATTTAATGTTAAGAATGGTTTGGACATAATTCTAGCTTGTTTTCAGGTGAAATTTCCTTAAGATCTTCAAAGATGTTAAGTGGCGGAACCCCTTGTGTTTTCAGTGTCTTGCAATTGCATCATGTTGCCTTAAAATGGTTCAGTTTTCAAAACTTGCTCATAAATCTATTTGGGTCTTGCAATATTCTGTCTTAGATTATTTGGCTTCACCTGCATGGTCTTTCAAATTGGTTTTGCCTGGTTTCCTCCTATATATCAAGCAAAAGGATATGGACAAGCTGGAACTTTCATGCCTAGCACTGAAAAGTCCTGCACAAACATGCTTATGTGCAAATTTTGTTCTGTGGGAACATGATGTGAGGATTCATATGGCAATGCACCTAAGCATATTCAACTTGTGGTTGTGCCCTTTTTAGTCTCCTTGTTAATATTACATATGTGTCAAAGGGAGAATATGCAATGCTCTTGTTTCTGGTTTCTCAGCTTGTTGAGATAGCCGCGAATTGTTTTGGCTGTTTGGTTTCCATAATTCATTATGTTAATTACCGAGTTTCATGTTATGGGTCAATCATATAACTTATTTTATTTCTTTCTTTTACACTGGCTATTATTGGGAATCGAATTCTCAACCCTTTAATACATTTTGCTTGTTCACATTTTGCTTATGATGCAACGAATAATAGTTGATATATTATGCAGCTCCCAAAGGGCACGCATCAATGGTCAAGTTTCCTCACTCCTGAAGAGCTGATCCTAATCCTACAGCGTGCTTCTATTGATGTAAGTCGATGATGTTACCTTCTTTCATGCCCGAAATCTAAATGCATAGCCGTAATTTCTTGTGTTTCTGAGTTTGGTTCTATCAATGTGTTTGTGTTCAGGTTGGAGAAATGGCTGGATTTGTGTACAACCCCTTGACGGGAAAATGGTCTCTATCGGATGATATCAGTGTCAACTTCATTGCTTTCGGTACCAAAAAGGATCAATAGAGACGTGTGTAAAAGATTTTGCCAATTTGAATGAAGTTTTGTCTGATAAACTTTATTTTCAGGCTTCTTTGATTGGACTTTATAAGTTGATTTAGCTGTTTTAGTGTTGTAGGTAAAATGGTATAATTTTTTTTTAAAATCCATTTAATTGCAATGATATTTGGATAGAAAAGGGTAATAAACGTTAATATAAATTTGATTATTTCAATCTGTAGAATTCTTATTCAACAAGACACACACAACCATAAAAATAAAATAAAGAAAATTTTAATTCACTCCAAATATTTAATTTATTTAATAACTCTTCCTGTTTCCACTTATTAAACTCAATGAAGGGGAAATAAACTTTGATAAAAAAGAATTAAGGGGCCAGATGAGGAGAAACGACACCGTATCAGCCACATTACCGAGCGAGTATTTTATCTTCATCGTAAAGTAGCAAACCCTCAGGCTCAGCCAACAACCAGGAAGAGGGACAACAGATGGAGCGACGACACGCCGTCGACGATTGAGCCTCTGCATCTCACGGCGGTCCTTTTCGCAACTGCTCCTCTACCTCGCGGTCCAGCCTTTATCTACTTGCTATTGGTACTATCACTCTCCTATACGATGTGGTTTACGCAATGGCTTTCTTTTTTCTTTTTGATTCTTGAAATCTGATTTTGCGTTCTTTTTCATATTAGACTTGTTATTTTGAAGAGTTTAATTTTTAAATTTGTTTCTTAATTTTCAGTTTCTACTAGTGTCTCAATAATGCCTCCCGTTACAGTCAACAACCATGCCGAGGCGAGGACTGGACGGTCGTTGTGCGCAGAAAGCAACGAAGAAATTTTTGGAAAGTTGAGACTATTGAGAAACAACAGCAGAGTTGGTTCCCAACTGATGCTGAATGCGATCAAGACAGGCAATCCAAGTTGATGCAAAAGATGGAGTCTTGCTTGAACAAAGTCGAAAGCTCGCAATTTTACGGGGAATTTCTGGAGCAAATTCGAGGACCCGACTTTGTTGAGAGAGTAAACAGAGTTCTGGTTTCGGAATTAAAAATGCAGATGGTGATTTATGGCATTGGCAGCATTGAATCCTACGAATCACCGCGGCTTCAGCTCAGCTTAGCAATCTTGATGAAGAGGAATTCGAGTTGGATTGGCGATATTGAATTGTTTGATCCAGTTCTTTCTGCAACAGAATCTCGGGTTCTTGAATCCTTGGGTTGTTCTGTCTTGTCCATTAATGAACAGGGTAGCCGTCGCGCTGAGAAACCCACACTCTTCTTCATGCCACATTGTGAAGCAGAGTTATACAACAATCTTTTGAAGGCTAATTGGGGAGTGGGTTTGAATCGTGTTGTGTTGTTTGGTAACAGCTTTGGAGTTTATCAGTTTATGGCAGAGTTGAACTCAACGATTGTTGATTCGTCGAGCTGTATTGTGGCTGTGAAAGAATTCACAGATGAGTATGTGATCAAGACAGTTGGAGATTATTTTGCAGCTTTCCATGATTCAAGTTGGCATTTTTTCAGTCCTGGTCTAGAGTTGAAGGAGCCGCAATCATTGAAAAAGTGAATTCAGAAACTGTGTTCATTGAGACCAACATTTGCAGTTCAGAAATTATTTTGGTCTAAGCAGTTCAGAAATTTAGTATTGAATGTCTTGTTGTAATGTTTACATGATTAAACACAAATTGAAGCGTGCGCTATGATCTGTTATTGTTCCACTACAAATATAAGGAAAAAAAAAACCTCACTTGTTGCGGGAAGAAAAATCTCAACTCTGTCAAGAAAGGCAGAGTTTTATGTATTATCACTTTCTCACTTGAAAATTGAATTCTCTACTCCTCAATATTAGAAGTGGCTCTATTACTAATGTGCGATAAACCCACCTTTAAGGATGGGTAATTAAATTCCATAGAGCTAACTTTTCGAGAAATCGAGTTACTTGAACCAGACGACACTACAGATAACAAATGCCTTTAATTGCACAGGAAAAATTCACATATAGCATAAAATACTAGTGAGAAATACAGCCAGTACTCAGAGAATGTCAAATTGTGAAATCTTTAACAAGAACCACGCTGCAAGTAGTATTGGTAAGAAATAAATTACAATAACGCAAGTGGATTTCTTAGCCAGGACCAACTTTAGGGATGTCATAATGTTCGCTCATGTTTGCCAAATACTGGTTGAAATCCTGAATCCTGTCACGGTGAGATTTATTGGCTTCTTTGGCCATCCGATGAAGATCAATTTTCTCCCTTTGTTCTATGTATTTTCTCTCCACAGGTGTTAGATGATCATCGTAAGATGGAGCCTTTCCCTCATCATTCAGTGAACTGTCATTGGCTATATCTTCGTCTTTAGGGATTACCGATTCTTCTGTACTTTGGCCTGCATAAATACTATATTTAATGACAATATTCTCAAGCGAGTGGAATCAGAAAAATAAATGCACCGAACTAGGGTGAGAAAACAGCATCATTGGTCCAATTCACTCCATTCTAAACACATTCCAAATTTGTAGTTTCTTAAACGGAAGACATGAAGGTCCAAACAACATCAAATGTTTATTAACAACCTTTGAACAACATGTTCTATCTGCATTATGTTATTGTCACAGTAATGGTTTAACACTACTCAACTCAATCCGTCATTCTTTTAATACATAAAGTTCATAAACAGTGTGTCTGATCAACCTCAATATAGATAATGAAAGCTGAGCTTAATTTTCAGAATCTAAAAAGTCATTAGACTCTAGATTACATGATAATTTGTTTCTAATTTTCCTGTTTAATCTTAGTTTATAAGGGCATTTTAATTAATCAACGTATTATAATTACATTTTTTGCAACCGACGACCACCAGACTTCCATCATTATTAGTCAATTTTCAAGCATCTAGAGCCTAAAAGCACCGGAACTGAGTTAAGACTAAAACCTAAAAGCAACAATCAAACAGATAACACTGTGATTTGTTTTCCTTCGTCTTCCCATCCCTACACATTTGACAATCCACCATAGAGCAAAACGAAGGTTGCTTGAGATCGTCCCGTGAAATTTAGATCTGCTGTTACAATTTTGTCATTGGATTTGATTGTCATAGGATTTGAATTCTGATAAATTTTGTAAAATCAAGGTTCCTGGACATACCCCCTACCTCACTATGGCATTCATGGTCTCACTAATAGCTTAAAGTTTTAGATTTGATTAGCTTTTTCTTTGTATGGTTCTTTAGAGAAAATTTCAACATAACAATTAGATTTCAGGTTTCTCTTTTGAGTTTGATCTTTGATTATGGGATATCTTTTTTCAGGAATTGAATGACAAGAAGAGGTTGGGCAACCAGTGCCAATTTTCCAAGAGCATAGACATTTAAGTTTTGATCTTGCCAAGCAAAAGGTACAAACCATAGTTTTGCCAAAACAGGTTTTATTTTTTTTGTTGTGTGAACTTAATTTTGGTGCACAAAATGGTGGGTTTATTTGAAAGCTCTAAAAGATGTCTACAATCTGTCTGACAAAATGCCTAAGTGAGGATTTTATAAGTAGAATGCTAGCTTATGTCCTTTTTGAAATTTTCTTTGCTTGTATTCATCTTTCACGCATTCTTCTGTAGCCATACGTTGAAGAGAGACCACGAGAGATTCGAGAGGAAGTTACAAGAGCTTCTTTATAAAGAGTAGTATCAAAATTTCGTTTCTAATGTTATCACTTTTGGAAATGAATTTGTTTACTTCATATAAATTAGTTTGCAATATTAGAATGCCTCTGTTTACTTCTTTTTTTTTTTTTAATTCTAGAGGATGCCTCTGTTTACTAAGAAATGTTATGATATATGCAATCCTCATTGATGCTTTGTAATAAAATATCTCAAGCAATGAGAACATATAATCATGTCATAATTTCTTTCTTATATTTATGGCTTAATCACTGTTTTTCCCCCTTGTGTTTAATGCCAAATTGTGAGGGCAATTTACTTGTTTTTCTTTTTCAAAATTTCAGAGGTTTGTGAGTTTTTTCCCCTGCACATGAGGTTAATTTCTTAATTTTCATATTTTTTCTCTCTATCATGTATGATCAGCACCCAATATTCCAATATACTGAAAAATTAAATCCTTTTAAAAAAATAAAATAAAATTTATGAAAGTAGCATATACTAGTTCTATAGTAAACTGCACTGCTATGCATAATAAGAACAGGCATGATAAGAGTGAAGACAGTCAGGTACTACTACTGCTATTGAACTTTCCCAGCCATAGAAGGCGGCTCAATCTAAATTACACTAGACATAAGGTGGCTAACCACAGGATTTAGTTCAGAAGCCAGACAAAACCTCACTACATATGTTCATAAACCAAGATGAGATTAAACACTCAACAAAATTCGAGCCAAGTTCCATAAAGAGATTAGGCAACCAACCTGCTTCAAGCTCATTTTCCGTAATTTGAGAAACTTGATCTATGTGTTTCTTATGTTTCTTTTTCTTCTTCATCCCAGCAGACTTCACATCCAAAGCTTTTCCCTTAAGCTTCAGCTTCCCACCAACGACATTCTCATAACCCGACATCTTCTCAATCACAAGACTGATAAGAAGAAAAAAATCATCTGCAAACTTAATGTCCCATAATTGCTACACAATGATGAGCATCATAGTTAACGCACAAACGGCCACACATATGAACACTTGCAAAGACCATTTAGGGAACTTAATACAATTTTCCCCAACGAGTTATACATTATTATTTTTCATTACAATAAACCAACTATTACCAAAAACTAACCCATGACCTCACCACTCAATCAAGTAGTAAAAATCAACAAGAACCGGATAGTTCTTTGTTGAATAGCTTGCTAAGACCTAAACTAGACATTTACTTCAAATGTAAACCCGAAGGAATTTAGAACACCGATTGAGAATAAAATCGAGTTAATGTGAGGCTCTCAAAACAAGAAACAGCAAAAGCCCAGAAAATATTTAACGCAGAAGAATCAGAAATTCGAGATTTTCACAAGAACCCACTAATTAATTAACGCAAATGAAGCTGGACTTCAAGATTGTTACTACTCGGCACTCGCAAGAGCCCGTTGGAAAAAAAATATATGTAAAAGAAGCATAAGTTCAAAGATTTTCGCAAGAAGACCCAGAGAATTGATGCAAAAGAAGCCAAATTCAAGTTAAGAAGCCACTTAAAATATGGTGCACAGAAATTAGAAATAATGATTTTGACGAGAGCCAAATAAGAAATTGATGCACAAAACGAAAGAAAAACAAAATTACAGATATAATAAGGGAGATGGTACCTGTAATCACAAATCCAGTACTAGCTCCAAGCTTCTTCTAACGGTTACAAGAACAGAGCGACCTTTTAAACGAGGATCTTGAAGAGAAAAAAAGAACATATTTATATATATATTATTATTGAAGGCCCGAATGTCGTGTGCTGGGTAATATTACCGGCCCGGTTCCGAGGTATGAATGACCCTGCTACCATACCACAGTTACCACTGTTGTTAATTCTGAAATTAATTTATTTCTTAATTTTTTATAGAAGTTTTTTTAATTTGCTGCTGTTTATTTTTTTATAAGTATATATTTTTATTCAAATTTATAATTTTATGATTAATAATTAAATAATAATTTTTATTTAAATATTAGAAATTTTTACAACCTTAACAAATGAAAGTTTGTTGATTTGAAAAGAAAAGTTGTAGAAACTCCTATAACTATCCGATTGTAGAAAAAAATATCCGTTAACTCATCCAATTGTGAGATGCATGTTCTTTTGTTGACTATATGTTTCATTCACTCGAGAAATATTGGCTATGGATTTGACTATGCAAAAACGAATATACAAAGCTTAACTTTGATATGTATTCTCGCTGGTTGAGAAAAGCTTTGCTAAGAAATCACTTAGATGAGCAACCATATCATCATCCAAAACAACATTGCTGGGCTTTCCATTGCAGTGAATGATTTGCATTAGTTAGTCAAAGATTACAAAATAAAATCTGATTCAAGATTTTCCATTCAATATTTTCTCCATATTTTTTTAGTTCTTTAGTTAGTCAAAGATTACAAAATAAAATCTGATTTAGTTGAGTATTTGTTGGGATATTTGGTTACTTGTAAGCTTATAAATAAGCCCTTTCATTTACTTAAATTTGATGTAGAGTGGTTCATTTTGTTTCTCTCATTAGTTTGATTATTAGTAATGTCTCAAGATTTCTAACACGATGGTATCTCTCCGGTTAAATGGTTTATGCTAATCGCAAGTAGCTGAACCTTTGTTGAAGAACCAAACTCCATTGGGATTGTTCCAGTGAACTTATTGTTTGTCAACCATATTTTCCTGAGCTGGGAGCAGTTGGCAATGGTGACTGGAATCTCTCCTCCTATTGTGTTGTTGTAGAGAACAAATCGCTGCAATCGAAATAACTGTCCAACTTCTTGTGGAATTTCGCCATACAAATTGTTATTTTGAAGGTTAATGAACCTAAGAAGTGTTCAAACTTTACAAATACCAGAAAGTATGAGGCTCACTAACATTTTTTGTGTTCAAACTTTCCATTAATTTTAAATGAATTGTTCTTAACAGTAATTTCATATATCAACAGCAACAGCTTTAATATCTAATACAAACACTTCATATAAAATATCAACTCTAACAACAACAGCTTCCAAACAGGGCCATAGTATGTATGGAGGCAGAGCTAATATAGAAAAGCAAAAAAAAACACACCAAATCTTCTTTTATTTCGTGAGGGTTAACAAGTAATGGACTGAAGTTCCATTAAACGTTTAAACACGTAAATTGAATTGATCATAAACTATTTTGGTGTCATGCAGGAAAATCAATAAAGATACAAATCAAACCATCAATGGAAAAGCTTATTCTTACTGGGACTTGAAAAAGGAACCACTTCTGCAATATGACTTGCTTTGAAACCGTGTCATCCTCCTGGAAAATAGCTAGTTCTATTGTTAGTTGATAATATTACTGTATCAAAAAAAGTTTTCTGGAAAATATGAGGCTTTCAAGTACAGAATTTACCCGTCAACTAATGTTGCACAGTTCTTCTGCGTCTACCGTCGTGGCGAAGACTGCTGATAAAATCAGTTTTAATTAAATGTAGCTTTCTGGTGACTTCTGTCATGTTTAATCGATCTTTGGGTGATTCTGCTGAACAGGTGACACCAATTTCAAGGAATGAGAGTAACACGTGCACTTCTGGACTCATTTCTCTCCAGTTTTCATTGTTGGTCTCTTCTTCATCTACTATTCCATTGGCACCATCTGGTATAGCTGCTGTTCCTATTACAGCATCTGGTATAAGAAGCAATGGGTCTATGATATGCATAAGTCTTCTAGGCAAAGCTGCCTTCACAAAATCACGGAGATTCAAGCCATCTTTGAACATCTCCTCAGTTGGTCTTCTTCCTGTGAACATTTCCAATACAAGGATTCCAAAACTGTATGTATCCCCTTCTTTTGATGCAGCACTAGCAGTTCCATACTCTGCAATTCATAAATTGATCTGTTTGTGCTTTTGGCTTGCATTATAAACATTATGCATATGTTTTTTTTTAATGGAATTTTATATTTGTGTCTTGTTCTTTTATTCCTTTAATTCTTATCATATGAATAATTATAGCAACACAAAGCTATGAGGATCTAGAAAAGAAAATGCATATAAAGCTTTTGCCTGCTGCAGCAAACCCGACACTTCCTTTAATTACCATGGTGCTGGTTTGATTTTCAGATGTATCACTGCTGGTTGAGAAAAGCCTTGCCAAACCAAAATCACTTAAATGAGCAACCAAATCGTCATCAAGAAGAACATTGCTGGGCTTCAAGTCACAGTGGATGATTTTCATTTCGCAGAGTTCATGAAGATAGTATAATCCAGATGCAACATCAATGGTGACATTCATTCTCTGAAGAAAGTTTGGTTTCTTAAATTCCTTCCACTGGAAACACTTGGATGCAACCATTCCTCTAGACTCCCTTCTTCCATGAATTCGTAAATCAGAGCTTTGAACTCATTGCATTTGTAATCGATACTGGAACAGTAGGACAATATCTTTACAAGATTTTGATGCCTGATATTCCTTAGAGCATTGCATTCAGCCTGGAAGCTTTTGAAAGCAGCTTTATTTTCGAGTTTGAGTACCTTAACAGCTACTGGCCTTTCTACTTGGACAAGAGATCCTTTATACACCGAGCCGAAGCCTCCGGATCCAATTAAGCTATCAGGAGAGAATCCACCTGTGGCCTTATGAAGGTCTCCGTAAGACACCTGTATTAAGTGTTGCATCACTGGAAGTGGAGGTGGTGACTTCCTCTTCGATCTTTTTGTCCAATAAAGATGGAGAAATGCTAGCATAAAAAGACAGAAACTACACAAGAAATTATGAAAACCATCTTTACACTAGATGATTTGCATTTCTGTATTGGTTTGGATGGGCAATTTGGCAGATGCAACTCAGGGAGACCACCACAAAGCTTGTTTTGGTTGTTATTACCAATCAATGACACTGATCTGGCATTTCGGAAAACACCTCCAGTGGGTACCTCCCTCTCAAGATTACTGAAAGAGAGATTCAAGTACTGCAAAAACAGAATGTCTTGAAGATCTTTTGGAATTTGTCCTGATAAGTTGTTTCTTGAAAGATCTAAAGATCGAAGGCCTCTCAAGGAAGCCAAAGATGAAGGAATAGTTCCTTCAAAGGAATTTTCTTGCAGATAAAGGTATTCTAGATTCTTGCAGTCTCCGATGGCTGATGGAATGTGTCCTGACAAGTTGTTATGTGATATGTAGAGTGCATTTAAATTTGCTAGCTTCCCGACTTCAGATGGTAGTTGTCCAGTTAAAAAGTTATTTGACAAGTTCAGAGTTTTTGATAAAGAAGAGAGAAGTAGAATCTGAGGTGGCACTTCTCCATGCAGGTTATTTTGGGACAGATCAACATAATTCAGCATCTGGCAGTTTCCAATGCTGGAAGGAATGCTTCCATCAAATTATTGCTGAATAATTGAAGTTCAGTCAAACGAGTGAGGTTGTCCAAAGAGAATGGAATTGCACCTGAAAATGAATTTCTATCTAATTTCAACACTTGTAGGTTCTGAAACTTCCCAAAATAAGAGGGAATGAAACCTGTCAAAAGGTTCCCTTGCATGGCCAGACCAATTAAACTGACAAGATTGTCTAAAGCAGCTGGGATGGTTCCAGAAATCTGATTGTTTCCAATAGCAAAATAATTTAGTTGAGTTGACAAATTGGCTACAAAGATGGGTAAAGGACCTCCAAAACGATTTGAATTAATGCCGAAAGCTCGCAATTTGCTGCAGTTTGTCAAAGATGCAAAGAAGACCAAATCATTTGCTGAATTGCTTCCTAGATTATTGCTGGCAAGGTTTAGCCATGAAATGCTTTGAAGCTTCCCCAAATCAGTTGGGACCTGTCCTGAAAGATTGTTCTAAATCATATCAACTCTCTCCAACCGAGAAGCATTGCATATAGACTTTGGGATTGACCCAGAGAATTTGTTATAACCAATGAGAAAATCTGTGAGATTCGGGAGAATAAAGCCTATATTGTCAGTGAGAGTTCCATGAAGTTGGTTTTTTGTAATCGAAAAGAAATTAAGAGAAGAAATTTTGAAAATTGATTGCGGGATTACACCAGATAGCTTGTTAGCTGCAACGAAAAAATATGATAAGTTTGTTAATCTGCCCAAATCTTCTGGAATACTTCCTCCAAGATTGTTAAATGGCACAGATAAGATGCGGAGTGAGTAAAGGTTGCCGAGGGAAGATGGAATTTCTCCCTCCAGATTGTTTTTGCCAAGTGCAAGCACTTGAATCCTTGGGAAGGAACCAAGCTCCACAGGAATTCTTCCAGTGAAATTGTTGTCTGTCAACCATAGCATTCTGAGTCGGGTACAGGTGGTAATGCTCACTGGAATCTTTCCTTTGATTCTGTTGTCGTAGAGAAGGAACCGCTGCAGTCGAATCAAGCCACCAACTTCTTGCGGAATTTCACCATTCAAGTTGTTTCCTTGAAGATGAATGAACCTAAGCAAGGTTAGGTTGCCAATATATGGTGAGATAGAACCAGACAAGCTCTGGTCATTTAACACCAAGGAAGTGACC
>CAODLS012539775.1:0-12486 GCA_948243855.1 Flueggea neowawraea
ATTCCTATGGAGCTGGCACTGAAAATTGCTAATAAAATAAGAGCTAAGGAGAGATTTGCAGTATATGTTTTAATACCTATGTGGCCTGAGGGAGCTCCCAGTTCTGCGTCTGTGCAGGAAATTCTGTTCTGGCAGGTAATTTTGTTGTAAGATTTATGTGTCGTCATTAATTTCATGTCAGTGACAGCAAATCCATTCTTAACATTTAGTTCTAAGCAATTGATGCGTGTTTCTATTTTGTCTTTTGCAGGGACAAACAATGCAAATGATGTATGAGGTCATAGCAAAAGAGTTGAAATCCATGAATATGGCAGACTCACATCCACAAGACTATCTGAATTTCTACTGTCTTGGTAACAGAGAAAATCTTCCGAAAGAAGCGTTGAATTCAAAAAATGGAAATTCCAACTCTAATGAAGTGGTAATCATTGGATATTAAACTTGTTATCCACTTGTTGAATCTTACACGCCAATGGTATCTCTTTAGTATAATCTGATAATTATTTATCTGCAATTCATTGATGGATTTGCTCTTACAATTTCAGGCTTCGAATTCTCAAAAATTTCAACGATTTATGATTTATGTGCACGCAAAGGGAATGGTAGTAGACGATGAGTATGTAATATTGGGATCTGCCAATATTAATCAACGCTCTTTGGCTGGTTCGAGGGATACTGAGATAGCAATTGGTGCATATCAGCAGCGTCACACCTGGGGCAATAAGAAGAGACATCCAAGAGGACAGGTTTGAACCTTCTTCTTATCATTTGATATTCATGTTAATGGCTAAACAATGCCTTCTTGATTCTCCATTCTTGGAATTGTTACTTCACACTCTGCATACTGAGAGTGACAATAATGCTTCAACCAGAGCAAGTGGGAACTAATTGTTGCATATTCAGGTGTATGGGTACAGAATGTCTCTATGGTCAGAACACTTGGGAATGGTGGATGACTTGTTTGAAGAACCTGAGAGTTTGAATTGTGTGAGGAGAGTGAACGAGGTTGCTGAAGACAACTGGAAAAAGTTTACGGCCGAGAATTTTACACCATTGCAGGGGCATCTCCTAAAATACCCTGTGGAAGTAGATGAGAACGGCAAGGTCCGTCCCTTACCCGGAGAAGAAACTTTTCCTGATGTTGGTGGTAAGGTGCTTGGAGCCCGAACAACCCTACCTGATGTATTAACCACATAGACTACTACTTTTCTGTTTCTCTAGTCTCACACATATAGTTCAGTTTGTACAAAATTGCTCGTGGATCGTAGAAAACCTTATAGTCCAGTTTTATACTCGACACCTCTGGATTGTTCAGGCATAAAAAGAGAAATGCCTTTGTACCATCTGATGGGATTTACTTGAGAAACAGGAAACTGTAGAACAAGAGGACTAGAAATTACTTTTTCTTTATATATATACCTTATGTCAACTTCTGATCCTTATTTATGGACTATAGAAGCATTTGGTAACTCACAAACTTTGGATCCAGGTTTTGGTTATGCACAAACAAATCTACAATGTCCATAAATGTTTAAAATGAAAAACACAAAAGCATTATGCAGTTTTGGCTCATCACATACAATCTCTTATCCCAACAATCAAGATTTATATAAAACTCTCCTACATTCCAAAAAAAATGAACAGAAATATGAGATGACCCTTACAAAAGCCTCCACTTAATTAACGGTGACTTTTCCCACCATACCAGCTCCCTGGTGTGGGGAACAGTAGAACTTGTAAGTTCCTTTCTCAGTCAAGGTAACAGCATAAGTCTCTCCTGGAGCATTGAGGAGTTCTTCATCAGACATGGAGATTTTTGATGCATCAACACACTTGGGATCTCATCCAAGTCGAAGATGACGTTGTGTGGGAACCCAGCATTGTTCTTGAACACAATCTTTTCACCGGCGGCGACAGAGAAATCTCTGGGAACCAAAGCCAAGGACCCATCATCACCTCCTAGCTTGACCTCAATGGCCAAAGCATTGCTGTCAAGCAATGCACCTGCGGCTGTGGCCACGACGGCTACACCCACATCCTCCAACGAAGCCTTGACACTGAGCTTTTGGCATGGCGGTGCTGACCTTAGTGCTGAGATTAGCTTTGGTTGAAACACCACTGGCTGCTTTAAGGCCAGTGAACGATGGCATGGCAACAGCAGCGGAGGTGACGTTGGCCATTTTTTTTTCTTTCTTGGTTTCTTGAGTTACGTTCTAGTTTTTACTCGTTGGAAGGAATCGAAAGGAAGTGAGACCTGAGGTTGTTTTTAAGAGTGATGGAGCGAGTTCGAGGCTAAGAGGGCTGAGTTTGTGTGGCTGAGATTTAGGCGAAGGAAAATGCGGTTGGATAATGGATGGCAAGATGAGTGGGCGTAGAATTGGGTTATCTGCTAAGGATTGCTCTGATTGGCTAGTTTGGATGTGCCACGAAGTGGAGAAATATCAGAAATTGGGAAGTATGACAAAATAGTGGAAGAGATCAAGTCTTAGATGAGGCCAAATCACGATTGACATTGAATGTTTTGATAATCAGTGTAAGAAGTTGCGGCTAATTTGCAATTCGAGGTGTTAATTACTTGTTATTGGCCCGCAATTTTATCCTTCGATGGGGACTGTATTCAACAAAAACAAAACAATGGGCGAAGATATTTTTCTTCGGCTGCCGATATGTCAACCAACCATTGAGGCTTTGGTGCAAAGGTGTGATTTTCTCATCCACGAAAACGTGTTTTCATGTTGCAAGTTCTTATCATCCCAGCCTACAAAACCCAGCGAATTATGGGGCACAAAGATGAGTAATCAGCAGATATTTACCCAGAGCGAATGTTGGTTGTGGCCAATCGGGGCGAGATTTATACGAAGCTGGTTCAAATCAGATTTCGGTTCTTCAGAAGAGCTTGTGTTGCATACAATCTAATCAAATCAACTCAAATCAAAATCAAAGCTTAATTGTCAATCTGCTTATCAAAATCCAAAGCTCACCTTGAAGGCTTCTTGCTTGCCAGAAGATTTCGCAAAGTCATCTTATGATTGATTATATAAGCGGGGTTCAATTCATAATTTTTCACCCGTGTCAACTGTCGACCCAACTCGACCGGGAAGGCTTCATCTTTAACAAAACTAAAATGATATCTCCAATTTTTGCGTCAGTCACCAAGCAGGTAGGTATATTTCATCTTACCACCAAGGTACCAATGTTTCCAATGTTAAACAGAAAAAGAACCAGCAATTGCAGCACAGAAAAAGAAGCCAGGCTTGACTTTCTCCGTATGAAAGATGTTCTGAAAGAAAACTTGACATGTGCTTGAATTCGGACCAAGGGATTCCATCATCCAAACTAGCACCCTTCAGGTTATATTCATCCTTCTCATTGCAATGAAACTGACTAGTAAAAATACAGAACAGAGCATAAGAATTCATCCAAATTCTTCAAGCTAAATAATAAAAAATAAAACTAAAATCTGTTCTGACCATTTGAGGATATCCACAATATCAAGAGATACTAGCTGCTCTCTGGAAATTCAGAGCATATTACTGCACAAAAACCGGAAATCTTTTCCTTCCAATGCCACTATAATTGGCTTTTGTGTTGTCTGTACAAACACAAATGTTGACCAAAAACACTACTGCCTTGCTCTTTGAATTTGAACATATATCACAATCTAACTTGTCACCAAGTTCAAATGATCATACTGTTGCAGAATGCTAGTCAAAGTCTTTATTATACAATTTAGATGCATATCCTTACACTTCCACCAAAATGAACTTCCTTAATATCTTTACAGCAGTCAAGCTCAACAACTAATTCAATATCGTAGGAGGGCCACCACTCAACCTAATCTAACCATTCGCTACAATGTCTGAGAGGCAGGCTAAGTCAAGTTGAGAATCCCCTCCGGCATTTCAGATTTATTTGCTTAATTGCTTGATCGGAAACTTATAACGAATAACAAGTTAATTCAATGTTTTTTCAGTAGTGCATATGTTGTAGTTGAACAAAAAAAACACACAACACAAATACTTGTGCTGGGAAAGCCTAAAGCTCAACGGCAAGATTGGAAATACCAAGCAATACTATTCTCCCCACAACCTTTTTCCGTCGATCGCCATCTAGTAATAAAAACATGGATGGCTAGCAGCTGAAAATGAATTTCCATAGATGATTTATGATAGATGACTTAGTTGAATGACAAGTGCATAACAGCAACAATAGCAAGAGTCTATATATACAAATCTATATAGATCAGTTTTCAGTATAAGTAACAGAATGTACATTGCCTGAGCGATCAATCATATCACCTCTTTAGATTGGAAAGGCGTCATTGCCATCATCATCATCATCACCCATATCAAACAACTTGAATTTACCATCCCATTTCGCGTCCCTATAATTGAAGCTCGGATTCACATAGCACTTCCTCTCGTGAAACAGGTTCAAATTATCCACAAGCTTATGAAATACATTGCAACCACAGCACTAAGGCAAGGAACATTTGCAACCAACAAAACAAACAAATAAACAAATTCACCAAGATAGAGAATTACCTGAACAAAAACAGTACCATCAGTATAGGCACGAGGATTGATGGCTCGAGTCGTCGTTTGGCCGCAAACGTTGCAAGTGAAGGCAACACGCATGCGCCTACGTGGCGATTTCGTAAACAGAGACCAAGGAAAGGTCGAAACTTTTTCCGTATTGGATTAATCCTCAGCTCCGGCAGGCACCATGGGCCTTCCATGCCGGAACAAGTGGTCCAACCTCTGACAGAAGCCGGACTTAAAACCAATCCCATGGCCGCATCCTAGCACATCAAAATAACCCCAACGGCAACCCTAATTACGATTTGTCATCCAGCCGAAAGCAAAAACGAGAAAACAGAAACAAAGGATTAAATTGGATTGTTAACTTGGATAGAGTAGGGGTTTTGAAGACAGGAACGATGCCTAGCTCATTGGAATCGGATCGGAGATCGGAATCGTTGCAGTCATCTGAAACAATAGAGCTAATTAAGCTAAAAAATTTTATTGAAAAATTAAGAGAAAAAGAATATAGAAGAGGAAGAAGAGGATCTTACTTTTGGAAGAAGTGGGATGAGCATCCTTTCTCTTTGGAGAGAAAACAGAGAGAGAACAAGAAGATGAGGAGACGATGGAGGCGGAGGAGCTGAGAGTTTCCATGGCGATTTTTGAAGCCAAAGGAAATACGTCAGTCAATTCTCTATTATTTATGACTTTCCTTCTCAGAAGATTTTATTTCTATAAATGTTTTCTTATCATCACAAATGCCACTTTTTGTTGGGCCAACAATAGAAAATATTGGGGAAAATTTAACATCTATATGCCCTTAAAATTTAGATTTTGATAAATATATTGTGAAAGATATCATGTAAGATAAATTAAATTGGACAAATACTATTTTTTAAAAAAATCACGATATTTTTTAAAAATATTAATTTTTTTGCGAAATATATAAATTCTAAGAGAGAAAAAATTTGATCTATTAAAATTTATCCTGTGATTTTCAAATGTATCTATATGTATCCAAATATCTCCAAGTCAAAATTTTTTTATATAAAATTCGTTTTAGTAAATTTTTTATATAATATTTTTTAAATTTAAATGCCTTCAAATTATAATTTTTTTATAGTCTCCAAAATGCATCCAAATCTCAAATTTTTATATAATTTTTACAGTATCCAAATTTCATTTTTTATATTTTTTTATAATGTCAAAATGTCTCCTAATGTATCTGCATGTCTCCATCCATGTACAAAATTAATATAATTAAAAAAAATAACCAAAGTCCGTAAAAAAACCTAAACAAACACAATTAAAGTCGTTTCTCATTTTAAACAATAATAAAATATTTTTTCTATTTTTTTTAACAACAAGGATATTTTTTAAAAAAATTAAGAAAGATAAAAAAGAGGCAGCAGCTAGAGTTTGGAATCCTAGCCATTGCATGTCATCATCATTCCCTCCTTCATTGTTCGGGCCGACACAGACAAATCAGGAAGAGAAAGACCGAGGCGGAGGGGCAGACGTCATTGATCTTCCCCACAACGAAGACAGATCGGCAAAGAAAGGATGGGCGAAGGCTAGCCAAGATGCAAAGAGAGAGAAGTGTCAACGACCGAGATGACGTGAAGAGAGAAGCGTCGAGGAGAGGAGGCGACAGGCTAAGCTAGGGTGAGCGGTGGAGAAAGGAGGCTAAGGAGGGCCAGACAAAGTAGTAGGTGAGGGGTGGCGGCGAGGCTAAGCTAGGGTTTCAAGAGAGATGAGAGATTGAGAGAGGAGGGGAGGAGAGAGAAAGAAGAGTGTGGGAGAGAAAAAGAGAGAGAAATGATGAGAGAGAAAAAATATAAAATGAAACAAAAAATTAAGTTTTATTTGACTAGATGTGACATTTTTTAACTAAAAAATTAAGATTATAGTATTTAAAAAATTAAACATTAAAAAATTTGTCATTTTGTTAATTAAGAAACATGTATTTTTATCTGTCAAAATCAAATATTTTACACTGACATGTGATATAATTATCTCACAATATTGGGCATCCCAAAAAATCAAATTTAATCGTCCCATAAGATTTCCGTCACTATTTTTTTCCTCACATTGCCGGATCGAAAACACATTTTATTTTCCAGTATACAATTTTTGCAGTGAAAGGCGAAGAAGACGTATGGTAATTCTTCACCGGAAAAAAAGGAAAAAATGGACGGAACCCATGTAACAGCTTGAATGATAGTATACAACGTTGGTGGCAATAGCAGAAGTGTTAAAGCCATTGAAGTTGGAGCCAGCAGCCGCCGTGTAAGCTCGCATGTTAGGGAACACAAGCCAATCGTTGACCTGAAGCTCCGGCGACTGTTGACCAGTGAGAGCCGTATCAAGTGCATCACACGTGGGCCCAAAAACCGTCCAAGTATATTTCCTCGTACCTTTTCTAGTGGGGTTCGCACGATTGGAGTGACAAACGATGGTTGCATGATCGTATAAGATGCAGTTCATGGAGCCGTAACCCGTAAACCCCGTCGTTAATCCAGTATTCTCTTAATTCGCCCCTAACACGTGTCCCTATAACATTGATGGCTAACGTCATCGCCGTCTCCGTAATGAACCTTCCCGGCTCCGAAATCACCGTCAGTCCTGGCTCATTTGGGAAGTAAGCTCGGATGGCTTCTTTGATCGACTTGGCTGCTTCGTCAAATTGTGGGCCAGCGGTGAAGCCTCCGCCAATGTTGAGCAAGCGCATTGGAGGCAAGCCGCGCAGAGCTGCAGTTTCGAAAAAAGGAGACGCAGGTGATGTTGAGGTGAGCCGCTTCCGGGGCTTGGAGGAGTGGAGCGACTTCTTCAGGAAGTACGCCGTATTTGGAGCCCAATGGGCAACGGGCTGCACCATCATCCGGAGGTTTGACCCGGATTAACAAATTGCATCTCGGATGCCATTATCGGATCATGTCAAGCTCGTCTTTGGAGTCGATGGTTGTTAGATTCGCTCCAACACTAGCAGCGTATTTGATATGAGACTCTGCCTTGCAAGGGTTTGCATAAATGATTTGATCAGCAGAGACTCGGAGTGATAAAACAGCTTCAATGTCCGCCCGGCTTGCGCAGTCAAAGTTAGAGCCAAGAGCCGCAAGAGCGCCGAGAAGAGCATGTCGGAATTGCATTTGACGGCATAAAAGGTCCACTTGTCCATGAGTGAAGCAAGCACCAATAAATCTAGTACGTAAAGAGGTTGTTTGGTTTCTTGTTTTTTGAAAATGACAGACTGCTTGAAATAAGTCAAACCCTCTTTTGGCAAGGGAACAACCCTCTTGTCCTTAATTCCGGAGCACCTAATACTCCCTGGATGTTGATGGAGATTGACCCCATGGCAAGCAAGTTGATGTTTTATCAAGCAGAAACAGAAGGGAAGGGTTTAAGAGTGAAGAAATAGTTATCGGGTTGTATGGGTACATATGGGAGGAGAGAGCAGCACCACCTTGAAACAGTATTCGGTGGTGGAAAAGGTGAAAGGTATGAATTATTGGGTCAACTTTTAGCTCCAGGGAATCACCACATTATTTTAACCTAATAATACTGATTGCAGGAGAATTTTGTGTCGTTTGATCGAGAGTTTATGGTTGATTAGAAGTCTAGATGGGGCAGATTGGCAGAATTTTCATCTGATTCTAACTGCGAAAGTTTCATGTGAAACCATTGGATCAGCCTATTAATGATACCATTTGCGTATCCTTTTTTTGACATTGCCGGAATGAGGATTTGTTCTTAAAATTCTTTCTTACTGTTTTTCTTTTGTTTTTTGCAGTCAGCTTTGGATGCTGTACAAACTCGAGGAAAGTGTACATACACCAAATAGAACTTGAATTGTTGTTCAACAACAGAGTTCTGTTCTTCTGTGGATTTCTTATTTAGACTATTTATGTAGTAGCTTTGGTCAAAACCCAAATAAAAACATAATACTCAAATCCTGCAATTAAATACAATGTATTTATGGGTTTAATGTTATCCACAGAGGAGGAGGCAAGCAGAAGACAGAGAAATCACGCTTCAAGCTTCTTTGGTAACACCAGACATTCGGAAACCGTGCCAATTTGGTTGGATAGGAGGGTACACTAAGACGCCGGACATTTCCATCATCAAAGTTGAAAACCCCAAAATCATGACCCTCCCACAAGAAATCATTACAATCCTGAAGTAATTATCAGTGAAATAGATGCAGTTCCCTCTGCAGCATGGATAGTCCGGAGCTGGAACCGAATGCGAGCAATTCCAACCCAAGAAGAACGTCCTGTCACCCAAATTGTCCATCTCTGTCCAATTAGTCTCTTTCACATTCATCTTATAAGCCACAAATTTACAGGTTTGATACTCATATCCAGGAATGTTATATTTCCTGAACCGACCTAGCAAAATTACATCTTCATATAAATTGGTCAGATACGACTGCTTGTATCCCAATAAGTGTTGAATAGGTGGTGGATCTGCAACATGGACCGCTGTTATTGGAAGGGAAGTGTCTGTGCTGCAGATTGAAACTTTGCCTTTGTCATCAACACCGTACAGTTTTCCTGCGTGGAACATTATGTCTTTGTAATGTGCCGGCTGTGAAGTTTCAGACATGACGGACCAAGCAGTATTACTGGACTTACGCAAGGCCAAATTTTCGTCTTCACCATAAATAGCAGCAACCATAAAAGAAATGGACAGCGATGGATCTGCTGATACTATGGCTTTCCTGATGAATCTTGGAGCTTCTGATGTGGTTTTCATTCAAGTTCTGGCAGTTTTCATAGATTAAATGGGTAGGGAAATTGGGAAATGTAGAAAGCGACGGAAGCTCGATTCTTGCTTTAGTCAGGGGATTCAAAAGGAAACTTGAAGGGGTCTCTTCAACCATAATTAACCAACCATGTGAAGAACCACAGGACCTTTTTCATAAGCTTCAGGAAAATTCAGTTGGTAGGTTTTTCTGTCAGCAAGATTGCAGAAGCACGGTGGTTTGGGTTGTTTTTGTAGTATGGAAGCAATAGCCATGGAAGTTGACATAGAATTTCAGGAGGCCTCTTAGGCAAAACCATCCGCCATGATTTGCAAACAGTTCTAGTGGAAATGTAATCCACGAAATTGGTTTGTTTTTGACTTATAGCTTGTAGCAACTCAGGTGGAAGTTCTGACCACCTAGACATGGTTGTTTGTTCACATTATGTTGCGGCTATTTGATCTTAAATAGATCTAATGTGTGCATCTCGGTTTTTCCTCCATAGCTTGGCTTTTCTTTTTGAAGTGTTCTAATCACCATCTTTTTCTCATCTTATTGGTATCATTTGTTTGTTTTCATTTGGCTTTAATATTTCCTTTCTTTAATAGTATCGCTATTTGTACATTGAATTAAGCGTACTCAACATCAGTTTCAAGTTTTAAAACATAAATTAATAGCATCTACCATCATGGACTGATTGTAATCCAAAAAGGAGGTGGTAAGACGCACAGGGACGTGTCCCTATGCAGACTTTGCTCATGGTAGAACACATTGGTGAAGCTTGTCTGCTTGACTTGATAAGTTGGTAAACACAGGCTTCGAATACTTCCATCATCAAAGTCAAAAACACCAAAATCATGGCCTTCCCATACATAATCTCTGCAAATTCTCATGTAATCATCAGTGAAATAGATGCAGTTGCTTTTGAAATTGGTGTACTCTGAAGCCGAAATTGAGAGTGAGCTATTCCACCCCAAGAACAATGTCTTATCGCCTAAACCCTCTATCTTTGACCATGTTCCTCCAGCTCCACGCTGTTCTAACTTGTAAACCTCAAACCTCTCTGTCTTGTACTCGTAATCCGGAACAACTTTCCGGTACCGTCCAACCAGCAACAACACTTCGTCGTTCAGACTGGCCAAGTACCATTGCTTGTATCCAATTCTGGGCGGAACTGGAGGTGCATCAGCCACATGAATTAAAACAGGAAGATTGCCATTCATTTCGCAAATTGAAACTCTTCCTTGTTGATCAACCACGTGCAACTTCCCGGTGTGAAATATAAGGTCTTTAAAACGGCGTGGTGTTGATATTTCATCAATGCAAGCCCAAGCAACATGTCCTGATTTAGTGAAGGCTATATTTTCACTAAAACCATATATGACCACGACCGATCGTCAGATAGTATTGCTTTCACAATAAAGGTATCGCAGACATGAAGCTTTTCTCTTGTAATGAAGCTCCGATTTAAGTTCCGGGAATTCTCAAAGAAGACATCAGTGGGAAATGTAGGGAAGCTCCATAATGGAGAGAGGTCAATTCTTGCTCTTGTTAAAGGATTAAGGAGAAAAATTGCAGGACTTTCTTCCACCATAATTAGCCAACCATTGGATGAACCACAACAACGTTTTTCATTGGCCTGCGGAAGTTCAATAGCAAAAGCGGTGTTGTCAGGAATGTTGTAAAATCCACGATATTCTTGGTTATGTTCTTGGTAAGGAAGTAACAAAAACGGAATTTGACAGAGAGATTTGTGGGGTCTTTTTGCTATAGCTGCAAGCCATGACTTGCAGACAGCTCGAGTACGAATGTAATCCACATAGTTAGTCTGTTTTTCTGCAATTAATTGCAGTAACTCCGGCGGAAGCTCGGACCACATTGAAATCTCTGCTTTCTTTGCTATACGGGTTAAGGGATTTTATATGGGAAATAGTTGATTGCAACCCTCTTTCATATTGTTTCTTATCAGCTGGCCGTCAACGGGGACAAGGCAAGAGTCAGAGACGATTAACCGACGGAGTTGACAACATGCCACGCTGTGCGGCTGTGGCAACCAAAAATTGACTGTTTTAATAAAATTTGAACAAATTAAATGTATTGCTTCAGACAGCAAATTCATATGTATATTCAGGGTTGTCATGAATTCAAGCTTAAACAAAAAAATGTGTAATGATGTAGGTGGCGCATCAGAGAAATAAAAAAGGAACGGTCGGGTAGCTACTGAGTGTGGGAATTCAATGAGGGAATCTTTGTCTAAGCGCTGCTAGCAACAGCAAGCAGACTTGCATATAAATGTCTGCAGATTCCTTCCTATTTACTCTTCTCATTAAATGATTTACCCGACTTTCCATCTACAAGCATTTACTCACGCAACCAACCCTCTTCCTCACAATTAAATTACTGGTGTTTTTTTTTTCTCAAATATAACGCATAAGAAATGTTTGTTAATTTGAAAGGAAGTAATAGCCGGAGAAAAAACAGAAAGTCTGAATAATATTAGAATAAAAACAGAACAAAGCCTAGCCACTTTTCTTGACTTGCCATTGGAAGAATTTTATTTTGGGTATACATAAATTATAAATTGGTATGACTTTAAAAGATGAAATCGTGTTCAGAAGAAGAATACGGACGTTGTGGAGACGATGTTGGATTGATCATCAAGATGCTGATGCCGACGGATGATAGTGCCTACATACAAAGGATCCACCCAACTTGTCTTCTTTTGATTTATTGTAGACTATTTATTATGTTGCATGAGATATGTGCACTATTCACTACTTGTAGGTTTCCTTATTTTCTTGCCAAAATCAAATCTGACATCTTAACTTCTTCTCCTCTATTTTTACAATTAGATAGCAGAAAAACAAACTGGTTCACTAGCAGTGTAGTAAACAAAACTTGCCGGAACCTGAGAAAATTCCGGTACCACTAAACTACAAGCTTAGCTTATTTGAAAGAAAATAAAACAGAGTAAAAACTCATTGGAACACCACAAGCTCAAATCTAATAACGAAAGATGCAATTAATTAATCTATAAAATATCAAGTTTCAAGGCAGATAAGCACTAAAAATAAATAAAAAACGTAAGAAAAAGAGTACCTTGAAATGGAGTCACTTGTGCACACCATGGATGATCATTGATCAATTACGTGGGGAAAACAGAATCGAAAGAACACTCAGATATTGGCACGGCTCAATCAAACACCTACTTAGTTTTAG
>CAODLS012539919.1:0-12219 GCA_948243855.1 Flueggea neowawraea
AAAAATAAAAAATTATTTTCTAAACTAAACAAATTCCTGCAAGAACAATCTTAAGGTAATTCTAAAGCCATAAGGATTCCTTATAATAGTCTGTTTCCTTTCAATTGTTTAAATTGTTACAGACGGATTTTAAGAGAACTCAAAGAATAAAAATTGGATATTTATGTGTATTTTATATTACTGTAAAACATTTTAATCAAATTCTGAGTCTTTTGATAATTATGGTCATAATAGCATGAACTGCCCAGATTTTGAATTTAGTAGGAACAATCTGTTTGTAAGCTAACTTCGGGAACCATAGAGAGTTTATTTGGAGACGGCTAAAGCATAAAACTTGTAGAATATGTGTTATAATGGAATGTAAAATATCACTGCTTAAATCCATGTGTGTAATAAGTTATACTAGGTTAGATAAGACTGGTCATGCTAGTTGATATGCTGGACACATCTTGAATCATAGGTTATGTTTTAAACTCTACCCAGATTGATATGTTATGAATTAGGTTTTGATGTTTTCCAGAAACTAAGATATGTGAATCTAGTTTCTAAACAACAAATCCTTATCGATTTTTAGTTGTATAGATAAATCCATGAGTAAAACACTGACGAATGTCAGTCTGCCTAGCTCCAGCTTAGGATCTACATTTCTGAATTCACTACATCCTCTATGGACAAAACTGGATAACATGGTTTATACCCTTAAATATATGTTCGTATAATTTATAAATCAATTAGACAGCTCAATTTGGTACTAAAATGAATAAATTATGATTAAAAGACTCACTGATGCCAGTCTGTTCGAAAGAGAAAACAGACCAGCGATTGGACTGATTTCAAAAATTCACCCTAAGTTCTACAAATTGAGTTATAATTCATACTTCATATCAATAGAAATATTAAGATGTCTATTTTATATAAAATTTGTATTAAGATAATTGGAATTCTCTTAGCTCCAGAATATTGAATGGAATATAGACTATTCAGTTGGAATTAAACTGTAAGTTTACTTTAGGGACTGTTCTGGTAAATTTTTAACGATAGGGACCAAACGAAACTTTTTTTTGAAACAGAAAACCTAGAAATGAACTAGAACAGACCATCCAAAATTTATAGAGGCAATTGATATAAAAATTAATTAAATTCATATAATCGGATCATTCGATAGAATAAATAGACTAAATTGAATAGAAATTGTGTTTAAAGGACTAATCAATAATTTTGCCGAAAAATGTATTTGATATTAATATACGTAATCTTTAATATTGTATAGAATATTGTATAGACTAGGAGAATCCAGATACTCGTAAACGGGAAAACTACAAGTCCTCAATGCTTGACAAAAATATCGGAGACCAGGTGAGTAAAAACTGGAGATTGTCTCCGCTTGTTTGTTATGTGCTTAAATGTATCAAACGTGATGATTTTATCGTGATATGTGCATACTTGACTTTTTGGATTATATGTGTGAATTTCATGAAACGCTTGTTGGAACATATGTATGTGAATTATCGTGAACTTATTATGAGTAAATGCTTGAACATGTCGCTTGATATTATCAGACATGGCTAATTGTATAATATGAATATTTTATCTTATTAGATTTATCATTATTGGACATATGCTGTAACATCTCGTACTTTTTGGTTCGTGTATGTTGGGTTTTGAGCACGATTCCACACATGCTTAGTTTGGGATTCGTTTTTGTATGATGGGTTATGATTTGATGTCGATTTCATGTATTTTAGTTTGGAATGATAAATGTAGATGATTTTTGAGTGATTTGAGGTGTTTGATTACATTTTGATAGTTATGAGATCAAACATGTAACATTTCATCTATTGCACATATGTTTCTCTTGTGCTTCGACCGTGTTTGGTTTGCATTTGATCTTGATCTATTGATTCAAATAAATTAGATTCAAGTTTTTGATGATGAATAATGATGTTTTAAGTTGATTTAGGGTTCTTTGATCATGTTGGGCCTTTACGCTATCGAACGAGAGGTTTTTGGGCGCGAAACGTCGTGTTTCGTAAGAACACGGTCTAGGACACGCCCTGACACTTCTGGGTCGTGTCGTATGTGTCCAGGCCATGTCCTGGTCATAGAAAAGTGAATTTTGGACGTGTCTCGAGCCCTTCAAGCCGTGTCTTCCCAGTTTTGGTCGTATCTTGCATAAAAACCCTATTTTGCTCGATTCTCTAGGTTTAGCCGCCCACACACCCTATATGTATGCCTTTAAATCCTTGAAATGTGAACCCCAAACATTATCTTGACTTCCACAAGTCCCAAGAACGCCCCAATCATCATTCTTTGCCATGTTGATCAATGTTTGAGTGAATAATGTAAGATTCTCTCCATTCTTTCATTCTTTTTCAACATTAATCATAGGTTTGTGATCTTGGGTTGTTAGAGGATTGAAATTTTTTATTTTTATGAATGATTGATAGATCAGGAATTGATTTTGGGTGTTAGATGATGGATTTTGATGCTTTGATTGATGGGTTAATGTTTAGGATGAGTTTCAGATGGAAAGGATGGATTTTTATGAGCTTTTGATTAATTTTGTGAAAGGGTATCATGTTCATTCTGGTTTGGATAGAAAATATGGTTTCCTTGCGTTATTTGATGAATGATCTATGGTTTTAAAGGTCTCTTTATGTTGGAAGGTTAATGGTATGATTGAATTTTGGAATTTTTGAAGTTGAAAATATAGGTTTGTGATTAAAGATGGAGACTTTATGATGAAAGGGTATTGTTTTGGTATTATGATGTTGGAAATCGACTTAGGAGGTTGAAAGGAGTCAGAATATGTATATGATTTCGATTTTGGTCGGTTAGAATGACAATTGGCATTTTTGTGGAAATGTGGAAGTTGATAGAAAAATCTGTAATTTTGGTAACTTTAGGGTCAAATCTGTAAATATGATTAATTATGAGGATTTGAGGGTAAATATGATACTCTTCAGGACTAAGGAATGATTTTAAGAAAATTGAGCACTTAAGTGTAATTATAGTAAGTAGGAGAACCAAAATGTAATTTTGGAAAATTTGTGAACTAGAATGTAATTTTTCACTACTTTGAGGACTAATGCATAATTTATATGAATTGAGGAAAAATATTTAAATATCCGATATTGTGAGGATAAAGTGTAATTTTATGTAGGTCAAAGACTAGATTGTAATTTTGTAAATTTTGAGGATTTGATTATAGATCCTTACTCCTGAGGTTGAGAATGACCAATGTGGATTATTGGTTTCGATTTTTATCGGTTGAATCGGGATTTTGATAGTTTTGTAATTTTTGTAAAAGTCTTCTTTAGTTTTGTAATTTTGGAAAGTTGAATTCAAATCTGTAATTTTGGAGAAATTTGAACATATTTGTAATTTTAAAAGGCTAGAGTTCAGATTTGTAATTTTGAAAAAGTTGAGGATCAACTTGTAATTTTATAATTTAAGGACTTGTTTGAAGATTTTGACTACTTAGAGGACTAGTAGAACTCTTTGAGGATTTATTGGTAAATATGAAAAGTTTGGGGATTAAATTGTAATTTGCCAAGTTTCGGAGACTAAATGATAATTTTACAAAAGTTGAAGGACTTAACTGTAATTTCTCGTAGATTCCAATTTCTTTGGTTTCAGAGTTAGATTTTCGACCGTAATAGGATTTTCGTCGTAATCGAGTGTCGACATTCGCATTTGCATATCATAAATTCGGTACCACCACAATACCAGCATTTCATTTCTGATGTCTGTTGTATATGTATCTATTCCAAATTCATGTTTCTGCCAGCACGACCAGCCACCTACCAGTGATGCCTGACTGGATCATTAACTTCGGATTCCAGTTGAGTGAAATAGCAGATTAAGACACATAAGCTTTGTCTTCTAAATTATACGTTTCTGCTATGTCTGGTTCATTTTTGAACATTGAAATAATTAATGGTTGGCTAATTAATAATCTAGCTTATATGATTATTAAGATTTGGTCTTCGTTTCTAAAAAATAATATTTATATAGTATATAAATATTTTCTACAAATTTACTCAATTTCAGATATTGAATATTTATGTAAAGTATATAAATATTTTCTGCGAAACGATTTATACTTTGCATGTGTGTTTGATACATATAAGATATATATTTAAATACTTCGAGATGAGACATCTGTGCTACGTAGGGTAAACATAGATTTTGTTATACCAATGCACATTCAAGATCCAGTTACCAGGATTTTTGGTAACCATGTGTCTGACCAGACACATGTACTTAGTTTCAGTGAGATGGCGGAGTCCATCCTTGTGATATATTTAGCTGTCAGTTTCAGGCCCTAATATATGTTTTTGATATATAATATATATATTTTCAGTATGTTTATGTATGTTATTTTCTTTGGGTGCGAACAATTTCAAAATGAATTTTTGGAAATTATTATTCTGTATTAGCGTGTATATGTATATACACTGATATATGCATACAGTATTTCTGAACTGTTTTCAAAACGGTCTTTGTGAGACACGTATGAGGCAATCTAGAGTGTTATTTCCTCACTAATTATGTATTAGCGTGTATACGTATATACACACTTATATATGCATGCGGTATTTCTGAACTGTTTTCAAAACAGTCTTTGTGAGACACGTATGAGGCAATCTGGAGTGGTATTTCCTCACTATGGATTCTTACCCTTTTATTTTTGTTTCTTTTCTATTTTCCCATATTGGATTTCTCAGGTTCACATTTTGGCATTCAGCAACCGTCCAACACCTTGCACCTAGTGAGGCATTTCAATGTATAGTGAGTGCCCTATCGATTCAGGCTCATTTTGTTTTTTATTAGAGCTCTACATGGGGTTGTTGTTGGGTTACCGAGTCTTATTTTGACTTTTGAATTTATACTTGATTTTGTTATATTTTCGTATTCACTGATATTACGATTTATTTGTATCACTTATATTTCGTATATTTATATGTTTTCAGTATCAAACGTTTTATAATTGTTAAATGGCGTAATAATGATTTTATTAAATAAGTTGTGTAGAATTTCTGATCTTCAAGGCTTGTGCGATATGTGTTAGGCTCCTATAGACAGTTCTCGTAAACCAGTCGTGGTCCGACTTAGGTCGTGACAAAAGGTGGTATCAGAGCGTTAGGTTTCGTATTGTCTGGGTCGGTGTGGAACATAGGTATCTTTCATTGAGTTAGTCTGACTTGCTTCCATATACCCTTCTGATAGTTATTCTGGTATTGTGGTAATCATTGCATTTGACATTTGCATATATGTTGATTGTTTATATCAATAGCAATGGATTGTCGTAGACGTGGACGTGGTCGTGGTAGACCTACGCGAGTACTTGATAAGGCCGTCATTCAGTCTATTGTGAATCTGCATGATTCATATAGCTCATCAGAGGTTACAATGCCAGCACCTCAGTTTCAGCTGTAGTAGCTCCTCACAGCTCAGTTAGAGATGTTTGAGCATATGACCAGGGTTCTCGACTGTATGGAGAGAGTTCAACTAGGTCAGACGGCTGGAGGTCAGCCAATTCTGCCAGTAGGAGTGGCACCAGTTCCACCAGAGGTTCCACCTGTTCAGTAGCCTCAGTCAAAGGGAGTAGCGGTAGATGTTCCAGTGGCTGCACCTATTGCACCACGGGTCAGAGAGAATGATTTGTTAGATAGGTTCTTCAAACTTCAGCCACCGAGATTTTTAGGTGGGGTGAGGGATGACCCCTATGACTTTTTCATGGAGGTAGAGAACTGCTTTGATGCTCGGAGCATTACTGATGATGCCATAAGGGTCAGGATAGCTGTATTTCTTTTGAGCGACCTAGCAGCTAGGTGGTGGAGGGGTTTTGAGGCTCGAGATTATAGTTGGGCCAGATTCAAGAATGAGCTCATATTATTCGTCTTTCCTCATAGTATTCAAGATAAAAAAGCGAATGAGTTTAGTGATTTCTATCAGGGGGTCGGTATGTCGGTGATGGAATATGAAGAGAAGTTCAAGGATCTGTGTAGGTATGCACCTCCAGCGAGTCAGGGATAAGAGGCATTGACTAGGAAGTTTCTGGATGGGTTGCGTCCCACTATTGACAAAATAGTGGTGACCCATGATATGTTTACCGTTAGGCAGATTACAGAGGCTGTCAGAGGTATGGAGCATATCGATGAGAGGCACCCGAAGGACTCGAGGAAGGCAAAGATTGAGGGTACTTCTGAAGGCCAGTAGGATCGTGGTCAGGGGTCTCAGTTAGAGCAGAGACGCCAACATTATTTTGGAGGCCAAAGACCCAGTTAGAGCACACAGAGTCCTAGTGTCGCACAGCCATTTGGGCATGTTGAGGAACATATTAGAGGCCAAAGCTCAGAGGGCTCGTATCTACCTTGTAGCACTTGTGTGATGAGGCATCTCGGGACTTGCAACAAGAAAGCTGGTAAATGTTATTACTGCAAACAGCTGGGGCACAAGAAAGGGTATTGTCCTGTGAGGATGAGTGCAGAGGCTTAGGCGGGTTAGTCTACAGCTAGTCCTGGTACTGGTAGAGGAGTCAGTTAGGGCTCAAGAGGCCTCAGTCAGATTGGTTAGAGCAATGGACAAGTCAGACAGCTCAGAGTAGCGATGCCACAAGAGGACAAACCCAAGTGTATCATCTCATTTGTTAAGAGGCGTAGACCTTCAATGCTGCAGTTACTGGTATGCACTCGATATCTGGTACTTCAGCATATGTATTTTTTGACATTTGTGCATCTTATCATTTATTACTCCATATTTTGTTGAACGTACTGGGTTTATGTTGCGTCCATTGGAAAAGTTGTTAGAGGTTTATCGCCTTTTGGGTAGTAGCATGATTACGGACTCTGGGGTTCGATAGTGTGTGATTTATTTTGGTGGGCATGAGTTTGTAGTCGCCTCATCCTATTGGATGTAGGGGAGTTTAATATCATTCTGGGTATGGATTGGCTTTCTGATTGGCATACTACATTGGGTTGCTTTGCCAAGAGGGTATGTTTTCGACCACTTGGTCAGACCGAGTTTTGCTACTAGGATGAGTGAGACAGTGTTGTACCAAGTTATGTGTCAGCAGTTAGAGATGAGAGGATGATCTGTCGAGGATGTGAGGCATACTTGACTTTTATGCTTACCGAGACCGATGGATCAGAGTTGAGAGTGGGAGATGTATTGGTGGTTCAGGAGTTTTCTGATGTATTTTCGAAGGAGTTACCTAGACTTTCGCCTAAGCGGGAGATTGAGTTTGCCATAGAGGTACAATCTGGTACCGATCCAATATCGATTCCACCGTATAGAATGACACCAGCAAAGTTGAAGGAGTTAGAGACTCAGCTGAGGGAGTTGTTAGACAAGGGATTTATTTGACCAAGCATTTTACCTTGGGGTGCACCGATTTTATTTGTAAAGAATAAGGATGTGAGCCTCAGTATGCGTATCGACTAAAGTCAGTTGAACAAGGTGACAGTGAAGAACCGATATCCACTTCCGAGAATAGATGATATGTTTGACCAGTTGTAGGGTGCACAGTGGTTTCCTAAGATCAACTTGAAGTTTTGATATCATCAGTTGGGGATTAGAGGTGAGGATATCCCTAAGACGATGTTTCAAACTATGTATGGTCACTATGAGTTTTTGGTGATGTCATTCAGTTTGATGAATGCCCCAACAACATTTATGGATTTGATGAACATGGTGTTCAGATCGTATCTAGATCGTTTTATTATTGTCTTCATTGACGACATATTAATCTACTCAAAGAGTAGGAAGGAGCACGAGGACCATTTGAGGTCAGTGTTACAGACTCTACGAGAAAATCAGATTTACGCTAAGTTCTCGAAGTACGAGTTCTGAATCCAGTAGGTAGCGTTTCTGAGACACGTCGTGTCGAGAGAGGGTATTTTGGTTAACCCAAAGAAGGTAGAGGTTGTACTCCATTGAGAGAGGCCTCAGACCACTATGAAGATTCGGAGTTTTCTTGGCTTGGCCAGGTATTGCAGGAGATTTATCTAAGATTTCTCGAGGATTGCAGCCCCTATGAATCGGTTGACGCAAAAGATAGTCAAATTTATCTGGTATGATAAATGTGAGGACAGTTTTGAGAAGTTGAAGAAGTGTTTGACCAGTGCACCTGTGTTGGTGCTACCATCGGGTTCAGGAAGCTTTGCCATGTATTGTGACGCATCGATGGTTGGCCTGAGTTGTGTATTGATGCAACATGGCAAATTTATCACCTATGCATCGAGGCAACTCAAGATGCATGGACAGAACTACCGGACGCATGATCTAGAGTTGGCGAAAATGGTGTTCGCACTCAAGATCTAGAGGCATTATCTGTATGGAGAGACTTTTGAGATCTTCACAAATCATAAGAGTTTGAAGTACATTTTCTGGCAACAAGACCTTAATCTAAGGCAGAGACGTTCACTAGAGTTGCTGAATGATTATGATTGCACCATATCATATCATCCTGGCAAGGCTAATGTTGTTGCCTGAGGCAGAGACGTTCACTAGAGTTACTGAATGATTATGATTGCACCATATCATATCATCCTGGCAAGGCTAATGTTGCTGCTGAAGCTTTGAGTAGGAAGTCAGTGGGTAGCTTAGCTCATATCTCTATTGAGAGACGACCTGCAGTGTCTAAGTGACAGCGTCTAATGGATTCTAGAGTTGATTTACAGATTGATGAATCAGGAGCATTGCTTGGTCATATTGAGCCAAGACATGTTCTATTGGACCGTATTATAGAGGCTCAGAAGGAGGATTCTGAGATTTTTAGCTTGATTAAGAAGGTTAAATCCTCTAAGGTGTCGAGCTTTAGCATTGATGACTTAGAAGTTCTTTGGTTTGGATTGAGGTTGCGCGCACCATCTTCGGGTGGCCTATGCAAGAAGATTATGACTGAGGCTCATAGTTTCATATATTCTATACATCTGGGATACATTAAGATGTATCAAGATCTTCGAGAGTCCTACTGGTGGCCAGGGATGAAGAAGAACATCAGTGAGTTCGTCAGCAGGTTAAGTGTGAGCACTAGCAACCTTTTGGATTACTACAGTAGATTCACTTCTGGAGTGAAAATAAGATCGTATCACGATGGACTTTGTATTTGGATTACCGAGGACATCTGCTGGGTATGATTCCATTTGGGTTATTGTTGACCGTTTGACGAAGTCAGCACATTTTCTCTCTGTCAAGATGACATATAGAGCGGCACGCCTAGCGAGGTTGTACATTGATAGGATTGTGTGTTTGCATGGTGTGCCAGTTTCTATAGTGTCTGACAGAGGACCTTAGTTCACTTTGCAATTTTGGAGTAAGCTACAAGAAGAGTTGGGTAATCAATTAGATTTTAGTACAACCTTTCATCTGCAGACTGATGGTCAGTCTGAGCACACAATTCAGACTTTGGAGGATATGTTGAGGGCTTGCGCTATAGATTTTGCTGGGATTTGGGATTCCCATTTGCCTCTGATAGAGTTTGCATACAACAACTCGTAACATTTGAGTATCGGTATGGCACCATATGAGGCGTTGTATGGTAGGAAGTGTAAATCTCCACTATGTTGGGTCAAGGCTGGTGAGAGAGAGCCGTTGGGGTCGAATCTTATTTTGGAGACTACCGAGAAGGTTAGGCTGATCCAACAGAGAATCCAAACTTCTCATAGTCATTAGAAGATTTACGTTGATCTGAAGCATAAACATCTTGAGTTTGTAGTTGATGACCATGTATTTCTCAAAATATCGCCAATGAAGGGCGTGATGAGATTTATGAAGAAGGGCAAGTTGAGCTCGTGATGAGATTCATGAGATTATCGGTCATTTTGGAGACGTGGCATATGAGTTGGCACTACCGCCTCAGTTCGCTTTTGTTCATCCAGTGTTCCACATCTCACTTCTGAGGAAGTATGTCGATGATCCGTTACATGTTTTGGCACCTAAGTCGGTTGAGGTTAGGCCCGATCTGTCTTATGATGAGGCTTCGTTGAGGATCATTGACCGTCAGGTCAAGAGACTTTGGAATAAGGAGATAGCTTCAATGAAAGTGATTTGGAGGCACCATTTAGGTGAGGAGGCCACTTGGGAGGTCGAGGACAAGATACGACATAGATATTTGTTGTTGTTCGACTCTGCAGGCTATTAAGTTAGTATCTTTTTGTCTCTGTCTCTGCATTTCATTTTTGTCTTTGTTCATGCATAGTAGCATCTTCAGTCTCTGCATTCAAATCATGTATGGTAGCATATTTGGCAATTGTATCAGCATATTCTGCATCAGTTTTTGCGTATTAGGGTTCGGGTGAGTTAGGGCTCTAGTAGACCTTTTGGTTGGGTTTGTATTGATTGGCTTGTTGGAAATTCGAAGACGAATTTCTTTTTAGGGGGAGTATGTAATACCCCTCCTGTTCTGATAGGAGTCCTGTAGCATTGTATTGATCTTTTATGAATAGGGATGTCTGGAGTTAGTTCGTACACTACTCTGTTGAGATTAGGTGTTTGATTGGTCTCGAGAATGTTGGTGTAGATGGTCCTAAGTTGGGATTGCCTTAGAATTTGAGTTTGATATGTGTAGAGCAAGTTGAAGGGGCTTACAACGTGCGTTGTAGACGTTCAACGTGCATACTACCCTAAGCAACAGGCATTGTCGAGATGGACAAAACACCCATGAAACCTAGATTCAAGAATCTCAGACCCAGAACGATGATCAACGTGCATAGCACACCATACAACGTGCATTACATGCTTCAACGCGCGTAGAAACTTCATTGAGCACGTAGACAAGGAAATCTGAATGGTCCTCTAACCCAGCAAGCCATCAACGAGAGTAGTAAGTCTACAACGTACGTTGTAAGCCTTTAGCTTGCTCTACACATATAAATACTCAATTTCTAAGGCAATCCCAACTTAGGACCATCTACACCAACATCCCCGAGATTAATAAAACACCTAAACTCAACAAAGTAATGTGCAAACAAACTCTGGACATCCCGATTCATAAAAGATCAACGAAATGCTACAGGACTCCTATCGGAACAGGCGGGGTATTACATACTCCCCCTCAAAAGAAATTCGTCCTTGAATTTCCAAACAAGCCAAATTAACACAAATCTAACCCAAAGGTCTACTAGAGTCCTAAATCACCCGAACCCTAATACGTGAAAACTGATGGAGACTATGCTGATACAATTGCCAAATATGCTACCATACATGATTTGAATGCAGAGACTGAAGATGCTACTATGTATGAACAGACACATAAACAGAATGTAGAGACAGAATACATAGATGCTAAACTAAGAATCTGCAGATTCGAACAGCTGCGGATATCTGCGGCACATCTCATCCTCGGCCTCCTAAGTGGCATCCTCAACTGAATGGTGCCTTTAAATCACCTTCATTGAACCTATCTCCTTATTCTAGAGTCTCTAGACCTGATGATCAACGATCCTTAGTGAAACCTCATCATAAGACAGATCGGGCCTAACCTAACCCGACTGCGGTGGCAGAACATGTGACGGATCAGAGATATACTTCCTCAGAAGTGAGATGTGAAACACTGGATGAATAGAAACAAACTAAGGCGGTAACACCAACTCATTAGCCACGGCTAATAATCTCAAAAGAACCAATATATCTCGAGCTCAACTTTCCTTTCTTCCCAAATCTCATCACACCCCTAATTGGTGATACTTTGAGAAAAACATGGTCACCAACTGCAAACTCAAGATGTTTACACTTCTGACGACTTTGAGCAGTCTGAATCAACCTAATTTCTCAGTAGTCTTCAAAATAAGATATGGCCCCAACGACTCTCTTTCATGGGCCTCGGGCCAACATAGTGGAGATCTACACTTCCTACCATACAACACCTCATATGGTGCCATCCCGATACTCGAATGGTACGAGTTGTTGTACTCTACCATAGGCAAATGGAAATCCCAACTCCAAGCAAAATCTGTTGGCCCGAAATGGCAATCCAATAGAGGGTTGAATTGGATTTTTAACTTTTAAAACTTGTCTGAAAACATTTTTGCAATTATCAAAATATTCAAGATAAGCAAAAGCAAAGTAAGCACAATTTATCCACGATGTATAGTGGTTCGACCCTCTTAGCCTACGTCCACTCCTCAAGCTTCCCCTTGAGAATTTGAATCCACTATAGCTCTTGCTTCAAAGGGTGCAAGATTAAACCTCTATAAACTCTTGCTTCAAAGG
>CAODLS012539938.1:0-15499 GCA_948243855.1 Flueggea neowawraea
TCATTCACTCATCTGGATGCCGAGCTACCAAACTCTGAATCACTGACCACAGATCGATGACTGGTCACCTCGGACACCGAACTGAGCTGAAATAAAATATTTTACAAACAGATCAAACAAGGTAACTGTGGTAAGACAAAATATGCATGAAATGCAAATGCAGACTCAAACGTCATCGACGTCAAAAATCCTATCTCAATCGAAAGTCTAACGCTCATCGAAATTCAGATCTCGATGTAATATTACAATTAAGTCTCCAAACTTTTCAGAATTTATCAATCAATACCCAATATATTTCTATTATCAAAACAAACATCAGAATATTCAAAAATTGTATTTAGACTCCAAACATGTAAAATATCAAGTTTAGTCCTTGTAAAAAATTACCCAAAAAGTCATTCCCTCGATTGAACTGATAGAAATCGAATCCAAACACTCACGTTGATCATAATCAACCTCAGGAACTCAAATCTATAATTGGTTTCTCAAAAACAACTCAAAATCATCATATATTAGCTCAAACTGAGCCAACCCTAACCCATTCAAAACAACCTCAGATCTTTCGAATCCAGGCTTAATCTAGGTTCCTCTAACCTCAAACAATCATAACATAATGATCTTTAACAATTATTACAATAGAAATTAGCAAATCTAACCCAAATTTGCAAAATCGTCACCAACCGGACCAATTTATGAACAACCTCAAATCTCCACAAATCAAATTGAATCTAGGTGGTTCTAGCTTCAATCTATCAGGATCTAACATCTTTCAACATCTATTTTGACATAATCACTCAAATCTGAAACCCTAGGTCAAATCGGATGAAAACATGATTATGAAATTAAAAATGAAATGGATAAAAAAAAGAGATTGAAACGGAAATATTACCTCCAGAGATGTTTAGGAACGTTGGGAAAGCAAATATGAGGTGATAGAGCTGATCTGAGAGTGAGAGAGAGTGAAAATGATTAGTGACGGACGAAGGTCGGGTGAAGGGGTATTTATAAACCCATCTCGCCAAATACAACGTTTCACTCATTTCCAATATTTTAGGGCACATCAATGCACGTAGTACAACATCTACGCACGTAGAAGAAGTCTAACGTGCATAGATCCCTTCACAACGTACGTAAACGACGTTCATCAACTCCCGGCTCAACCCAGATCAACATCTAAGTGCATAGAACTCCCTACAACGCACGTGGATGGCCTACCCAACTCACCAACCGACCAGAATCATCATCAGCGTCAGTAGCTACCCCTGATACACACGTAGATGGACTTCAGCAAGCTATACACGTATAATTTCACACCTTAAACATGATTTCAACTTAAAATCATAAATCTCATCACTCTCGGGACCTAACCACACCTAAAATTACTAAGATACCATCTTAAAACAAATGAAAAATTTTCCAAACACCCCAAACATCATCTCAAACATTCAAAAGTCAAATTGGAAATAAACTAAGATCATTCGAAATCGAATGACGTCCCACCAGAAAGATTGTTGGAATTGGTCAGAACGTTACAGGAAATTGATCGGAACATGAGGGATATTACATACTTTTCCCCTCAAAGAAATTCATCCTCGAATTTCCAGAAGATTCAGATCAGAAGTATATTATAGAGATATATCAAAGCTACTAACAAAACTTGAATATTCAAGCTAACTAAACTCTAAAATTTCCTATTCAAAAATCAAATATAAGTCCCTGAATCAGAATATGCTCCAAAATTCTCAACATATCAAACCATGAAGAGTCCACTTGCCACTCTGCTAACGTACTAGCTCTCTTGTACCGAGATATGCAAACATACAGAGAAGGGATACAGACTATGTAAGAACAGAGATAGAAGATACCAAAGAATACATATGTAGAAACAAATAATAATGACTTACAAGTTGACGGAATCAGACAAGTGCGGACAACCACGTTACATCCAGCAATGCGACACCCTAGGGTGCTCAAACACAAATATGCAAACCAACATTGATATTTCAAAATGTGCAGAAACAAAGACAGAAAATACAAGAATATGTAGATATAGAGAAATTCAATACAGACTTAAACATTAATGGAAACCAAACATTGCAGATATTCATACAACAACTCATCAGAATGAAATATTAAGAAATTTCCACTGATGGTTCATCAGAGAACAAATTGGTTCTTATCCCAATTGACAAAAGAATTAGATTATGGAACAAACATATGACCATATCCAATAGGAACAAATTGCAAAGTCGTAGAATACCTAAAGGTACAAAAGAACACAAAACATATTTCTAGAGCTTAGAGAGCCACATGTCAGAAGAACAAACATCAGACACTGGTCAAAGATCAAACTTCAGAAGTCTTAACAATTACACAAACATACAGAACAGAAATGAACAACATATATTATTCAATAGGGCATAATAAAACGCAAGCGATGGATCACCATCCACCATTTCCAACTCATTCACGAATTCCTCCAAACATTTTATTTCCAACATGTATCAAGCTCACCTTGTCCAAAACACCCAAATCACAAATTTCTTAACTTCACTCTAAGCAACGTTGAACCATATCGTTCATCCTTGGTCAATTCTCGATCGAATACACTGCAATATCTCTAGAGCCCAGTGTGAATCTAGCATTGACCCCACTTGCCAAAACACTTTCCAATATTTGGAAACTCTACCTGCCCAGATCAATTCATACAAATCCACCTCTTTTTTTAATCCACCAATATAAGCTATTATCCTACGAAAAATCCTAGACAATTCTCTTAAGATACTCGGTTGTTTAGGAGAAGCTTCTAACCTTCTTAACAAACAACTCCGAACACTTTATAGCAATATTGATCAGTCATTACCCTTATCATACAATTCTCCCTACAGAGCTTCCAACTTCAGATGTACACCAAGTCCCACTTCAATCATAATCTCAATCCCTTATACAAATAGAGTCCTATAAATTTTCTCGGAAGACATTCCAAAAAAGTCTTGCACTCCTGGTACGTCTTACAAGTTCACTTTCGAGCCTTGAGACTCGATCAAACACCAAAGTCAAATATATTTCATAATCATAACAAATCATTCCCTCATTGTCTGAATAATTACCATATACTTCAAAATCTCAGAATAAACTAAAACCTATCATCAAATAGCAAACTGAAAATTTTTCATGTTACTGAATCAACTACACTTGATTCTTAGAAATAGGGAATCTCTATCAGAATTCCCCAATAGAATATTCTACTAACCAGACATAGCAAAAAGAATATTGCAACAAACAGGGATATCGTACTAAAATCAAAAGGAAATGCATACAAGCATATGCAAAACTCAGAAGATCTAGAAACAAAAGTATATGAATATGCACAGAAGTTCAAAAGAACCTATTCCAAAATGAGCAAAAGTTTGCAGAATTTCAAAAGAATATATATACCGTAGTACAAAGTTAGAAGAAATTCCAGAGTTGGGACACTCGGTTATCACGTGTCCGGGCTGCTTACAAAGATAGCAATGATGCTTTGGTTTGCCACACTGCTCGAGATTGTTTCTCCCACAAACATTGCACTAAGGGATTAGGCCATTACTTGCACCTCTAGAACTCAAAGCCTTAGCTTGAAATTCTAGGTAACTACTTAGTTGTCCCAAATTGACATTCTGACAGCTTCCATACTAATTCGACACCCTTTAGAAGAACCTGAAACTTCACTCAGACTGGCTACTTAAACCTCGGCCCTGATGGCTGATTGCTGATCCCTCAGCCCTACTCATTCTGATAGCATCTACTGTGTGTCTCTCGTCAACATATTCCATGGCCCTAATAGCTTCAGCGATCTGTCTCACTGTCTCTAACTCTCGAATCGCTACCACTATAGCATACCTATGCAACAGGCCCTTCTAGAACTTTCTTGCAAATGTTGCCTCGGTACAACACTCCTCTGGTGCATACTGGCTAAGTTCTATGAACATTTCCTCATATTCAGTCACAGACATCCCTTCCTTCTAATGGAAAGCACTGAACTCATCTGTTTTCTTATCTCTAATACTACGAGGAAGAACAAATAACATAAGTTCATTCTTGAACTCTGCTCAGGAGATATTTCCCTTTCTCTCGAAACTTTGCCACCAGAAAGCTGTAAGACCATCCAAAAGGAATGCTACAAATCTGACTCTCTCAAAGTCATCAGAGTAATTTAGAGCATCGAAATATCGCTCTAATACCATGATAAAATTATATGGGTCCTCCTCCATCTTGCCCTTAAACGTCAGTGGATTAAGTTTCAGAAAACTTATCAGACGACTACTAGAATCGATCTCAAGTACAATCGATGCAACTGTAAGAGCAGTTACTTGTAAAAAATTATGTTTAGTCCTTGTAAAAAATTACCCAAAAAGTCCTCCTTTCAATTCAACCGATAAAAATTGAATCCAAACACTCATGTTGATCATAATTAACCTCAGGAATTCAAATCTATAATTGGTTTCTCAAAAACAACTCAAAATCATCATATATTGGCTCAAACCCGACCAACCCTAACCGATTCAAAACAACCTCAGATCTTTTGAATCCAGGATTAATCTAGGTTCTTCTAACCTCAAACAATCATAACATAATGATCTCTAACAATCATTCCAATAGAAATCAACGAATCCAACCCAAATTGGCAAAGCCGTCACCAACCGGACCCATTTATAAAGAACCTAAAATCTTCACAAATCAAGCTGAATCTAGGTGTTCTTAGCTTCAATCTATCAGGATCTAACATCCTTCAACATCCATTTTGACAGAATCACTCAAATCTGAAACCCTAGGTTAAATCGGATGAAAACATGATTATGAAATTAAAAGCATGAAATGGATAAAAAGAAGAGATTGAAATGAAAATCTTACCTCCATAGATGTTTAGGAACATTGGAAAAGCAAAGATGTAGTGAGAGAACTAATTAGAGAGTGAGAGAGAGTGAAAATGATGAGTGACGGACAAAGGTCGGGTGAGGGGGTATTTATAAACCCATCTCGCCATAACACAGTGTTTCACTCATTTTCAACATTTTAGGGCACATCAACACACGTAGAAGAAATTCAACGTGTGTAAATCCCTTCATAGCATATGTAGACGTCGTTCATCAACTCTCGGTTCAACCTAGATCAAGATCTTCGTGCATAGAACTCCCTACAACGCACGTGGATGGCCTACCCAACTCACCAACCAACCTGAGTCATGCTTAACATGCATAGATACCAATGCTACACATGTAAATGGACTCTAACAAGCTCTATCCGCTTAATTTCACACCTCAAACATGATTTCAATTTAAAATCATAAATCTCATCACTCCCGGGACCTAACCATACCTAAACTTACTAAGATACCATCTTAAAACAAATGTAAACATTTCAAAACACCCCAAAAATTATCTTAAACATTCAAAAGTCAAATTGAAAATGAACTAAGATCATTCGAAATCAAATGACGTCTCACTAGAGACCTTATCAGAATTGGTTTAAACATTACAGGGAATTAATGGAATGGGAGGGATATTACACTCTCCTATATCAAAGTTGATCTAACCTGTCTTCAATGTTAATGCCAATAACTCCACAATGATGCCAATCATTTAAGGCTTATGAGAAAACTGGGTCTTACCATAAGCTCATTAGGGTTATTAAGGCATTTGGAGAATTAAGGCTTGCAAGAAAAAGAGATGATGCATCACCTCCCCTCAGCTAGCCACGAGAAGGAACGGTGAGCAGCTCACAAAAGAATGCCCAAGTTATCATGTTAAGGATAGGGGCTTGGTGGCCAAGAACTTGAATCCATCCATTTGTGTAAAAGAGAACGAGCAGGCTCTTAAATATTAGGAATATGGGAGATCTATGGCAGAAGAAAAATTTCTAAACACTTGTCGAATAGGAGTTGAAGTGTCAGACCCGAGAACAAGCTATGACCAACATATGAGGTGGACTGAACCAGAGGCCCAGTCCATCTCGCACAAGCCTAAAAAATTAGATATTCTACCCAAATTATTCATTTATTCAAACATTTATTAAAACATTGCATATAAAATATAAAAAAAAAAATTATATATGAAAAAATATATATAAGTATAACAAAATGAAATCATAATCTCAAATGGGTATGAAAATATATCAGTAAATCAGAGTAACCAAAATTCAAAATATAAACCTGTAACCCAACAGCAACCCGTGTGGAGCTCTATGGCAAAAATATACTGAGCCCGACCAAAATGGCACTCACAAACTAAATGAGGTGCTTTATTGAGATTGAAATGTTAGATGGAAGCTCGATGCCAAAAGTATACTTGAAAAATATTAAGGAAGGGTGTGAGTATACACTCTAGATCACCTTTGGAACTACATAAACTATTTTGAAAATATTTCAAAAATATTGCATTCACCTATAAAAGTATCCCACTAGTATACACCCATATACATATAATATATAGGTTTGAAAATATTTTCAAAAAAATTCGCATACTCAACAAACACATTCAACTCAAACGAATTATATACATATATATAGCCTAGCTGACTAATAGACAAAGGACCTAATATAGCTGATAACTCCCTCACATAGCAGAAGCTATGAAAATAAAAGATAACCAATTGAGTCCATTGATTTGCGCATGAATACTAGAAACAATTCTTCTATAACCTATTGATTCTAAGAATACCCAGAAAAATAGGCGTCCAAAACTCAAAGTTTGGGTAAAGAATTCTTAGAAAATATTATTGATCAACAAAACTGAATGAAAAAGTCGGTCAACAAGAGGATAAAAGTCGAAAGTTACAACCATATTTGGGCCTCCAAAAAGCATTCAAACGAATTTTTTTGTCTGAAACTGGCGGGTTACAAGTAAACATGTAGCAAGTCGTAAAGCTCATCATAAGCTTTAGTTTGATATATTATGGACCCATAGCTCATCCCGAATCAAACGTTATGCCCCTTTGAAGTTCTACCGCATTTTGTCGAATCCAAACCCTCCATAAAGCCCAAAGATACTTGATCCACATCATTCCCCCTAGGGTAGAGAAAATTCATCCTCGAATTTGGAATGGGTTCATCATCAGAAGAATCACCGTTGTAAGGAACCAAATACTTCACATTAAATACATTAGCAGTGTGAATATGACTAGGCAGTTTCAACCTGTAAGTATTGCGGTTAATCTTTTCAATAATCTCCACTAAACCAATCTTTTTAGCTGATAGTTTATTATAATCACCAACTGCAAAACGATCCTTACTCAAAACTGCCCACACAAAATTGCCTACATCAAACTCCAAATACCGGCGTTTTTGATCTGCATGCTGCTTGTACTTGGCATTAGCAGCAGACAGATTCTCATGCATTGTGCAATGAACATCCTGTAAGCAATTTACAAAATATGCAGCTTTACCATGCACCTTAGTCTTGCTTGGCAGAGCTATCAAGTCAAGTGGTCATGTGGATGTGCTGAATAAACTACCCGAAAAGGATTGAAACCTGTACTACAATTCACAGCATGGTTATGAGCAAATTCGGCCTGGCACAACTTCCAATCCCAACCCTTCACATGGTCACCGACTAGACAATGCAACAAATTACCTAGCGACATGTTCACCACCTCAGTCTGCCCATTTGTTTGAGAATGATAGGCACTGCTAAAGTTCAATTATGTATTAACCATCTACCTAGGACTAAGGAACCAAATGTTTATGTCTAAAACAATAGATGACGGCAAGCCATCCAAACGATACACATCCCGAAAGAAAAATAGTGCAACATTAACAACATCTATAGTCTTTTTGCAAGGAATAAAATGAACCATCTTAGAGAATTGATCAACAACAACAAAGATGGAGTCATTACCTCGCTGTGTACATGGTAAACCCAGCACAAAGTCCATACTGATATCAGTCCAAGGCCGAAAAGGTACTGGTAAAGGCATGTAAAGACCTGCATTAGTGGCAGCCTCTTTAGAGACTTGACAAATTTTGCACGGCTGCACATATTTTTCGACCTCTCTGCAAATGGAAGGCCAAAAGTAGGATGCTTGAACCAACTGCAATGTCCTGTCCCTGCCAATATGACTCTCACCATGCAATTCTTTAATTATCTGCAAATGTAAGCTGCAATTTGGAATACACAATTGATTTCCTTTAAATAGAAACCCATCATGCAATTAAAAAACTGTTTTCTTCCCAGCTTCTACATCTTGTAGTATCATAGAAAAATAAGGGTCAATAGCAAGCAAGTCACGAAAAGAGTCAAAACCAGGTACCTCAACTAGTATTGTAACCAGTAAACTGCTCTGGAAACCCAGAGCATCAGCTACTCGATTAGCAACTCCATCCTTATGCATTACCACAAAAGTAACTTGCTTTAAATAAGCAATCCATTTCGCATGCTGGGCTGACTCTTTGTCTTGCTGATATAAATGCCTCAAAGAATCATGATTTGTGTACAGAATGAACTCCCTATGGAACAAGTAATGTCGCCAATGTCTCACTACCTAAACAACTACATAGAACTCAACATCATAAGTGTTTTAATTGAGCTTGGACCTAGAGAGTTTCTTACTGAAAAAAGCCATAGGCCTACTGTTTTGACTGAGAATTGCGCCAATTACAACTTTACAAGCATTTGTATGTAACTCAAATGGCTTTGAAAAATCAATAAGCACCAAAATTGGCACAGATGTAAGCCTCTCTTTAATCACTTTAAAAGTTGACTTTACAACATCAGTGCACTCAATCTGACCACCCTTCATGCAATCTGTAGTTGGAGCCATGATGCTGCTGAAATTAGCAATAAAGCACCAATAAAATGAAGTCAGACCATGAAAACTCCTCACTTCAATTAAAGTCGTTGGTCTAGGCCATTCCTTCACAGCTTGCACCTTTGCTTCATCAACCTCCAAACCGATTCCTAAAACAACATAACCCAAAAACAACACCTTGGGAGCCATCAACATACACTTCTTCATTGTAACATATAATTTTTTTCCCTACACAACACATTAAAAACCTCCCTCACATGTTGTAAGTGCTCGTCAAGATTAGCACTATAAATCAGTATGTCATCAAAACACACAGCAACAAATTTGCCAATAAAAGGCAAATTTTCCAATAAAAGGCACCCGTAACTGGTTCATCACATGCATAAAAGTACTAGGGGCATTAGATAAACCAAAAGACATCACTAGCCACTTATACAATCCCTCCCTAGTCTTAAAAGTTGTTTTCCATTCATCATCCTGTCTAATACAAATATGATAATACCCACTCTTCAAATCCAGTTTAGTAAACACAGTTGAACCACTAATTTGATCAAGAAAATCATCTAAGCAAGGAATGGGAAAGCAGTACCTGACAATAATTTTATTGATAGCTCTGCTGTCAACACACATATGCCAAGACCCATCCTTCTTCGGCACCAAAAGAGCAGGAACTGCACAAAGACTCATGCTCTCCCTGATATGCCCCTTCACCAACAACTCCTCCACTTGCCACCGCAACTTCTCATGCTCACACAGACTCATTCTATAATATGGTCTATTTGGCAGCACCGCTCTCGGCTGCAAGTCAATATGATGTTGAGCACGAGAAATGTCTAAGAAAGCTCGACACATCTCATACAAGCCTCAAAGATTAAGAGATACTACCCAAATTGTTCAATTATCAAAAAATTTATTAAACCAATTTATAAGTTAATAAAACAGTTCATAAATATAATAAAATATTTTCAACAAAACAAATTGTAGTTTGCTAAATCAAATGTAGTTGTAAAATAATAGAACAATAATACTTTAACCAAAATCAAATACAAGAGCTTACCCAATAAGCCAACAGTCTATTGGTGTGGAGCTCTAAAACAAAGCAGAAGGAGACCGACCCAAAAGGTCTTGCTAACCAAATCAATAAACTCCTCACTAAGAATCTGGATGTCAACAAGTCGTCGAGATCAAAGAGATCACCTACAAGATTAAATCCAAAATATATAGAAAAAGAAAATAAAGGGGGTGAGAACCCAGTGAGGAATGACACTCCAGAATGCATCATACATGCCTCACAAAGAATGTTTTGGAAACAGTTCAAAAATACCACATGTGATATTAATTAATATGTATATACATATACACATTAATACATAGTAGCATTCAAAGACCATTTCAAAATGTTTGCAATCAAAGTAAGCAGCATGCACACATGCGTAATAAAAAAATAGCAGTATCAGAGTCAAAATCAAAGTATATGTAATATATGACCAAAACAGAGGTATGCATTTAGCACTAAAATTAGAGGTGATGTAGTCTACGCCAACATCCATTGTATAACAAACGTGGACTCCGCCACCAATCTATATCAAATCATGTGCTGGACTTTCTTAATTCATTGGTATACCAAAGGTTATGTACCCTGTATCATAGGTGTCCCATATAAAAAATCATACTAGTATAGTACGAAAGCAAAGTCATGCAATCAACATCAAAATTAGAGAGGATCTGTAATACATATATATTGAAGTTTAAAACAGAAAACTGATTATTAATCCACATAATCAGATTATTAAATTAGCCAATCCTCAGATTAGTCAAATTTTCAAAATATCAAGGCAACACATCAAAAACAAAAATAGATTTTCGAGACACAACCTATGTTTCTGAAGCTGCCACTTACTCACTTAGACGCTGAGCAAATAATCTAGATCACATTCTATCAGTGAATGACTGGTCTCATCGAAAACCAAGCAGAACTGGAATAGACATATCAAGATCAAAAATCAATATGGTACTGTCGCTTTATCAAAATGCATGCACATATATATGCAAACTCAAACACTCGAACAGAGCCCAAAAACCCTTTTTCGAACCAAAGTCTAACATGATAATCAAATATTACACATTGATGTAAAATTACAATTTGGTCCCCAGGACTTTGAAAAATTACCAACTAGTTCCAGTCACGTAAAGTTACAAAGTAGTCCTCAAAGTTTTCAAAAATTACAAAGAAGTCCTCTAAGTAGTCAGAATTTCCAAAAGAATTCTCGAACTCTCAGAAATTACAATTATATAACAAAGTCGTCAAAATTATAAAAATTTCTCCAAGTTTCTAAAATTATAAATTTATATCTCAGTATTCAAAATTTACAAATCTATAACTTAATCTTCTAAAATTACAAATCTATGCTCAATTTTCCAGAAATTTACAAAAATCAGTGGTGGACAAATTTTTGTTCTCAAAAATATCAAAACATAATTTGGCCGATAACCGATGTAATCAAACACCCACATTGGTCAATCTCAACCTTAGGAACATTAATCCACCAGCAAATTAACCAAACAAACATCAAAATTTCCTAAAATTGATCAAAACCGTCAAAACCCTAACCCACTTGAAAAACTCATCAAATATTTCGATTCAAAGCTTGATTCATGTTCATTCAAGTCCCCTCTAATGTATTCTAGCATCCTCTAACATCATTAGATCAAAAATCATTCAAAAATTCAAACCCTAGCAAATTTGGATCAAAGAAAGAATAGAGAATCAATGCATGAAAATAGAGGAAATAGAGAAGAAAATATGTGATTCTTACCTGAAGAATGGGTTAGGAACATTGGGAGGGTAATGTGGGAGTGTTCTGAGGTGATTTGATAGAGAAAAGAGTGAATGGGATAGAGTGAACGCGAAAACCGTCGGGTTTAGGGGTAATAAAGACATTGTAGATTGAAATGCTCTGTTTCAGTGATTTACAAGGCAACATACTTTATTTTTGACCTCAACATACATTATATGAAAAAGCAACGTACGTCCCTAACAACAAACGTGCATTATATGTCAAGCAGAAGCCTTGGATTTTAGAAAACACAATGTAACGTACATTATTTACACTGCAACGTACATTGGGCAAACATAACGTACGTCTTCCTGAAGTGAAACATACGTTCATCATTCAATTCTAGATGACGTGCATTGTAACAAAGAGTAATGTACGTTGTCACCCTTTTAGGCCACATATTTGACTTTTCATATTCCAAACTTATCCCAGACCACTCTCGTGGTTCCTTAACACCTAAACCCTTGAAATTACATCTGTTAACCATCCTCAAACATCAAATCATCACCTTAAACACCTAATCACCATTGGAAATGCGCAAGAACCAAATTGGAATCGAATGGAAGGCCATAGGAATCCAATCGAAACGGATGGAGTATTACAAAAATAATAATTTTACTGAGGAAAAATGAATTGTAGCAGCTACTTGGTAACATTGAGCCACCTGACTCAATTATGTATCTGAACCATTAATTTTGATAGGTAGTTATGGACCATTAGATGAAGAAACTGTTGAAATGAGAATGAACATATAATATAACAACCAAACCCAAAGTGATTTTGGGCCACTGATTTAATTTTGTTAAACAATAAGAGCCATTGAGTCTTAAAGTACAAAAGTGAGATTGAATATACTAGATTATTTTTAATGGAAAATTTTAATATATGAAAAAATAGTAGAAGATTCTCAAAACTCATTTGTTTATATTTATATTTATTTATGCTTAAATTTATGCTTTTGATAAAAAAATCGGTCAATTATATTATTTATACATAAATTATTCTTTTGATAAAAAAATCGGTCAATAATACATACTCACAAATGCATTGATTCATCATAACTATACATTTAATCAAAGTCATGCCATAAAATAAGATGTGAACCCATAATTAGAATTAGAGCCACACAATTAGACAGAAGAAGAATCAGACATGATAATTAATATATAAAAAACCCTTACAAGGGACCTAAAACAGACAGAATTAGAAATAGCCACTTAGACAAATATGGTCAACTACCTACCATAAGAATTAGATAGAAATAGAAATGCGGACTATTGCCACCTGACCCATTTGTCTGGTATTACCACTAAGGTACAACAGTTTTCTCCTTGCAAGACTTGCGGGAAGAGACATCTGGGGGTTTTTAGTAGGGCAACAATCCTTTGTTTTCATTGTAGACAGCCAGAGCATAAGGTGGCTGAGTGTCCCATAAAGCATGGCGCAGACCCACAAACAATGCAATCCGTGGCTAGAGGCACAGGCGCTACTAGCACTGGAGCATACGTACAGGTAGAAGCACTACAGATTCTAGAGGCCATAGCCAGATCGGTCAGGCTAGTGGCCATGGATAGGCCGGTCAGGGCAATTTTGCTACAGGTGAACAGGCTCGCGTCTACCATTTGACTCCACAGGAGGCACAGACATCCAACCCAGCAGTGACTGGCACGTTATCTATCTCTGTTACTTCTACTTATGTATTATTTGACACTGGTGCATCACATTCACTCATTACACCTCCTTTTGTTGAGCATGCATGATTGGTATTGTGTTAGTTAGACAAATTGTTAGATTTATCTTCACCTTTGGGTGCTAAGATGTTAACTGAATATGGGGCAAAGGGTTGTGTGGTTGGTATTGATGGGCATGAGTTGGTAGCCAACCTAATCTTATTAGACGTGTGATATTTTGACATCATACTTGGTATGGATTGGTTATCGGCTTGGCACGCTACTCTAGACTGCTTTGCAAAAAGGGTATGCTTTTGACCACTAGGTCAGAGCGAATTGTGTTTTCAGGGCGATCAAGATAGTGTTGTCCGCAGCTATGTATCAGCTATTAGGGCTGAGAAGATGTTCCGCCGAGGATGCGAGGCATATTTGGCTTTTGTTTTGGTTGAACCAGAGGCACTAGAGTTAAGAGTAGAAGATGTACCAGTAGTTCGTGAGTTTTCTGATATGTTTCCCGCAGAGTTGCTAGGACTCCCTCCTGATCGAGAGATTGAGTTTGCTATAAAAGTACACCATGGAGTTGATCCGATATCAATTCCTCCATATCGGATGGTGCCAGCAAAATTGAAAGAGTTAGAGACTTAGTTGCGAGAGTTGTTGGACAAGGGGTTCATTCGACCTAGCATTTCTCTTTGGGAAGCTCTAATTTTATTTGTAAATAAAAAGGATGGTAGTCTAAGGATGTGTATAGATTATTGCCAATTGAACAAGGTGACGGTGAAGAACCGATATCCACTTCTGAGGATTGATGATCTGTTTGACCAATTGCAAGGTGCTTAGTGGTTTTCAAAGATTGACTTGAGATCGGGATATCATCAGTTGAGGATTCATGGTGAATATATTCCAAAGGCTGCATTCTAGACTAGGTATGAGCATTATGAATTTTTGGTAATGTCATTTGGCTTGATGAATGCTTCAGTGGCATTCATGGATTTGATGAACAGAATGTCCAGATCGTGTCTGGATCAGTTTGTGATTATTTTCATCGACGTTATTTTGATATACTCGAGGAGTAGGGAAGAGCACGAGGATCACTTGAGGTCAGTTTTGCAAACTTTGAGAGAGCATCAGCTTTATGCTAAATTCTTGAAGTACGAGTTATGGCTTGAACAAATGGCATTTTTGGGACATGTAGTGTCTAAAGAATGGATTATGGTAGATTCGAAGAAGGTAGAGGCAGTACTCCATTGGGAGAGGCCTAAGACCGTCACTGAGATTCAAAGTTTCCTTGAGATGGCCGGTTATTATAGGAGGTTTATATGGGATTTTCCCAGGATTGCAGCTCCTATGACTCGATTAACTCAAAAGGGAGTGAAATTTATATGGTATAACTAGTGTGAGTAGAGTTTTCTAAAATTGAAGAAGTGTTTGACTATTACACTAGTGTTGACCTTACCGTCAGGTTCTGGAGGGTTCGCGGTGTACTATGATGCATCAAGAGTTAGCTTAGGTTGTGTATTGATGCAACATTGTAAAGTAGTCGCCTACGCATCAAGGAAACTTAGGAGACATGAGTAGAACTAACTGACTCATGATTTGGAATTTGCGGCAGTGGTCTTTGCACTTAAGATTTGGAGGCACTATCTCTACGGAGAGACTTTTGAGATCTTCACTGACCATAAGAGTCCAAAATATATCTTTGGTCAGCGAGATCTAAATTTGAGGCAATGGCGATGGTTGGAGTTACTTAAGGATTACGATTACACTATATCGCATCATCCTGGTAAAGCTAACGTAGTCGTCGACGCTTTGAGCAAAAAGTCGATGGGTAGTTTAGCCCATATTGTCACTGAGAGATGACCGACAATGTCAGATTGGCAGAGATTGTTGGATCATGGGTGATCAACAATAAGTTCCTCATATATTTTTGTCATGACCCATTCTCGGGACCATGACCAGCGTACGATGCGTACCTTCTATGGAAGTCCGATCCATCCCGCACAAGCCTTCCAAAGATTCAGAATTCTACCCATCATTTAATTTCCAAAACATTTATTGGAAAAATATTTTTATAATTTAAAACAATTTATATATAACTCAATATATAAATATGTACCATATGAATACAAATCATATCCTCTGGTAAAACCAAATACAATAAATATATCAGAGTATACATATAACCCAACACCCCACAGTAATCTGGTA
>CAODLS012540195.1:0-13026 GCA_948243855.1 Flueggea neowawraea
CCAATTTCTTCCAACAACAGTACCAAGAAGTGCCAAAGGAAACGAAATAAAAGCCCAAATTACAAAAACAACCACCATGGTGCCAAATGGAATAGCTGCCAGAGACCCATAGAATATAGCAATTGTGTTCAAGATGAACCCAATCCCAAAACACAAAAATGGAAACAGGGAAGCTGTGAGGATCATAGACTTGATCCAATTTTTACCTGGAAACACAGATAATGATGCCACATAAATGTTAAACAGGGTGCAGAAAGCATGGAAACCAGCCAACTAAGATAAAGATGCATACCACCATGACGGGAATACATTCCTCCACTTACATAACCAGAAATGAATGATGTAAGTGCATAACACACAATGAAAGTTGTGACAATAGCGCCTCTCCTGGACACAACATAAAAATAGCACAGTACATTGTCATATGTACAACAAAGAGAATAAACAATTTTCCATTGCAGAAATGCAACTAACATTAAGTGCAACTACCAGAGTAAAATGAGATGACAAAATCGCAAATAAAATGCTCTATTCAACCCTTATACAGCAAGAGCATAGACGATTTTGTGAATGTGAGCAAAGTGATACAGGGATAGCACGATGCAAGTACAAAGATATTTCTCTCAACATACCCGACATAAAGAGTACCAACAATTGCCATTAAGATGACGAGCAACACAAGCAGTGCTAGCTGAGCACCTGTCCCAACAACTGCTGAAAGAACAACTAAATTGTGAGGAGGCCGGAAGACATCACCATGGACAAGTTTCCAACCAGACTCTTCACTAATATCTCTTTCCTGCAAGCAAGGAAACCAATGGTGCCACATATTTATTCAACAAACATCAAAATGTTCAATTTTAGAAAGCAAAAAATAACCAAAAATCACAGGCATAAGCTGATAATAGAGAATTTATTTGATTCGGCGGACAAAATTCACTAGAACAAAACTAAAGACATCTGTAAGCAAATGGACAATTCTCATAAATCTGAACTTTTGGGAAACTCACCAAAGACTCCAGATCATCATCTTCCCGAGCATATTTTGCATAGTCATTTCTAAGAGTCCGCATTAGTATCATCGATACCAAACCAGTCAAAAAGATAACCATCATGAACGAGTTGAAAATGGAGAACCAATGGATCTGGCATATCAAGATGCAGTTACATTAAAACTAGATAACTGAAGGTTACGCTAAAATAACAATATAAACAATGGAATGATCAACTAAACCATACACCTCTTTCTCCCGTGTAAAACCAATGCTACTAATGAAAAAATCGAAAAAAGGTGCAGCACTAGTGAAGTAAAACTCTGCCAGCATTAATCCTTACCTGGTGCTCAAAAAAAGGATAGTCCAAATAAACATCAAATCGACGAGCAAATGAGATATTAGTGGGAATCCATTTGACAGAATATGTCATTTCCAATGGTTTACCGGCTTCAAGAGGCTTTGGTGCATCTTGTGTGAGATTCACATGAATAATCTGCAAATATTGACTTCCATTGTAATCAAGTATGTAAAAGGAACGTTACACAATGAATTCAGTAACCTCAGGCAATTGCTGCACATTCCACTGACATGGTTCTCATTATATTTGACAAAAATGGTCTTATGGGTGTAAAGAACATGCTTCCCATTATCACTGTTCTTATCAGGATGCAATTCACCAACAAAGCCTAAAAATTTACAGCAAAACAGGTCAATAATAGATCAGAATTCCCTTTCCTGACTCTGAAGTCTGACCCACATGTTAAACACAAAGAATGACAAAAGAGATAGGTCAACAAATACCCCAGAGTGGCAGGTCATCTGAAGTTGCAATTAGTATACCAATAACCCAGAAGAAAGGAACATGAAACCAGGAAACAGAGAAAAAGAAAGTTAGCATTTGACATTTTTTTTAAAAAAGAAAATCACACATACCACAACAAAATTCCAAAACTTAACAACAGCCCTCCAAGGACTAAATAACAAGAAAAATGCACATTTAGAACCTCAACTGCTCAAGGCGCATGGAAAACCACAGCTCTCAGTCTCAATTTCAGAACATGTAAGAGGCATTGACATCAATTGATAACATAAAAAAAATGTAAAGGATATATACAAAAAACAGGCAGAGAATATAGCCAAAATAAAAAGGTCATCTCTTTCAACCAGAATAATTGCCTTGTTTGTCCAAACAGAAAACAAAATTATCATGCTTCTGAACCTAACAACAGCACATTGATTCAGCAACGAATCATCAATTTCCTAATTCTAGTTGCTAAACATTCTTCTCTTTACAATTGCAGCAACCTTAGTTGCACATACCTTCACATGTCCTGCATCAGATCTATCCAAATTTTCCATCATGTCAGGATAACCATTTTACCAGGTAAAACAGTTGAGAATTCAAAATACATTTAATTTTAGACAGAAGAGGGAAAAAAAAAAGCAGAACATACCCATGAAAAATTCAAACCAATAACTGTTCTCAATTGCATCCTTGAATTGCTTGACCTTTGCATCAGTAAGTTCAAGCCGACAAATTGGACTTTTTTCCACAGTCTCTGTGACAAATGAACAGATAGAAGAGATCAAAATAAAAATAAAAAAATTAAAATTTTATAACTCAAGCCAGAGTTATGTTATGTTAAGAGACACATACTTCGGAACTTTATGTCAAGCTGGCTATCAATGAGTTCATTTCCACCAAGGACCTCACCAAGGCCTCCCCATTTGTGTGCAGCATCAGGAGATGCACCGCAAAATGGAAGGCTGTAATAGTTGTATGTTTCTTGTGGATTATTGTAGGGGCCAACCTTATTTACCCAAAGAGTGACTGAATCATATTGTTGATACTACAAAAGAAGAAAAAAGGTATGAGAAGAAAACGTAAACACATAAACTCCAGAATGAAAGAAATGATTGCTCAGGAAAAGCACAAATATCTTTCAATTAAAATAAAAAGAGAAACTGCATGTACTGCAACAAAAGCACGAGATATTGACAACACAAAACAGATGAATTTACATATATTAATGGCAGAAACATTTTCACCTCAAGAAGTAAATACTTAATCAAGCATGCTCATGCACGGAGATGAAGCAAAATTCAACTTTCATTAGCATTATACCCAACGCTTTTTTATGCTCAACTATGGTCAAATTAGTAATTATCTACACATGGCATAATACCAGGACCTGCGATCTTTTGCATTGACAATTTATCGTGGGAAGATCTAAACTAATAACTCATGCCCATGCAGATGGTTGACCAATTGCCCAAAGAAAGCTCACATTGCATACATTTCTCGAGTTAACACGAATCACACTCCTATGCTCATGACCTATCATCTTTTTTAAATCCACTAATGCCATGTCCTCCAAATGCACATACACCTCATAGAGATCAAGTTACGATCAGATCCAAGAACTCTCCGTGAAGCCTTGCATTATCTCATGACAATCACGCACATTCTAACCGACAACTACAAACACTCTCTACTCCAACTTCCACTATATTCACTACTTCCACCTCATCTGTTCTACAAGAAACAAAAATGCTCATTTGCACACAACATTTCGCCCTCTAACTAATCATTTCAAAAATTAAATCACATGCCAACATAGATCTAACCCTAAACATCAAAAAGTACAAATATAATTCGAAATGAAACGACAGATCTGAGCCGAAATCAAAAGTGAAAATACCTAAACAAGGAGAGATCTAAGAGTTGCGAATCAGTTAAGTTACGCTAACTGAAAGAAACTGAGACTTTAGACTAATTTAATTTATCATTACTTGATAAGCAAAATTACCTTGTGATCTGACTCGGAGGAGAGAACGGGAGAGACAAAGAGGACGAGAATGGAGAGGAAAGAGAGGAATCGGAGAGCGGCGGAGGAGGAGGCGGAGAACATGACGGTAGCCGGGGAGAGAGGGATCTGAGTTTCCAGATACGGGCAATTCGAGGGTCTTTAGAATTAGCTCCGATTTGCTTTTATAAAAGAAAGAGGGGAAGAGAGAGAGAGGAGACAATAACGAAGAAAGTCTTCTAGATTTGCGATTTGTTTTCTGAAAAATATTAAATAAATTGCTGGATTAGTTTAAATTTGCAATAATATTGTGATTAGTGGTGAACTAGTTTAAGAGGCCACGCGAGGTACGGATATAATATTTTTATTTTATTTTATAATTGAGAAAAATAATTTAAAATTCAATTAATTTTTCAATTGGATGAAGCAAATAATACATATAATTTAAAATTTAATTGTTAAAATGTAACAAGTATAATATAATTAGGATTGATATTTTTCACATGCCAACTTTGTATAATATACATATTAAGATATATTATGTATAAATAATTTAATTGTTTAAATAAGTGTCTTTTTGTATAAAGGTGATAAGAAGTATGTTTGAGAAAAGAAAAAAAAGGACAATTATATTCACGTGGTTTGCTGAAATTAGTTATTGCATTCTTAAATTTTAAAAATATTATTATTATATTTTTACTTTTAAATATAATTGGTCAGAATTCAGTTAGAATTCAACCAAAATTAATGAGACAAAAAGAATATTTTAATAAATATTGTTATATTAATTTTAGTTGAATTTTCAAAACACAATCACAATATTTTCAAAACACAAAGACTCAATCAAGAATTGTGACAAGACACCGAAACGCTAATGTAATTGCTAAAAGAAATTCAGTAGATTGTAATCAAAGAATGGCTCTTAGAACGGACGTTCACCAAGCCAATTTCCTGGAGGGTAATAATTGCATGTGACAAACGCCCAACCGTTCTTGCATTGGACTCTTGCACACCCTATTTGAGTCGTATTACGCCATGTCACCTGGGTGTAATGCAAGCATTGGTCGGCAATGCAAGAATTGGATGCGTAATCATAGTTGGGCTGGGCTTTTCATCGACCCAAAGCTCAACTGCCTGCACGGCGTAGAACTCTCCATAGCCGACGGCTATGTTCTCCCCGTATGGCCTTCCCTCAGAATGTTCCAACGCACAGTCTTCGATCCTCTGGTTGGCATACTGTTGAGCGTATGCTGCCAGTGTGTCCTCCCACAAAACGGGTCCTACACCCACCTCCGCACGAGCTGCATTATGCCCAGCAAGATAGTCCTTTGGGGAGTTTTTGGCTAATGTGAAGCGAGCTCGTAAAGTCAAAATCATGAAGCAAACCGCTACCAAAAAATTGAAGGAACACATGTTTATCCCTCGAGCAAAGCAATGACTGATACAATAACTTGATATTTTGGATTTTATTGACTGATACAAGAACTTGGTTTGCACGTTTACATAGAAATCAACTATATGAAATAAGCTTCTATTTTTAGCATGATGAATAAAATTAGGTGGTTAAGGATATTGTTGCCTAGTTGGATATAAGGCTATCTCCGCTCGGCACAACATGGCTTCTACTAATTTTTTTCACAGAATTGATTTGTTTTGTTGGTTATACGTCCAAATATACTCGTATTGGCATTGTAAGATTGTGTTCAAACCACATCGGTTTTTTTCAAAATCTACCTTTTATTTCCTTTTTTTTATCTTTGTTTTTCCAATAGCTCTTTTAGAATAAACTTTATTTTCTACTATTTTTTTGTTGACAACTATAATGAAAAGTTTCTCAAAAGCTAAATTTCTCGAGCAAAAAAAAGGTTCCCTCAGCGGCGGACAAAAACAATAGAATTTATACAAGCGCGAACATACGCACACAAAAAGAAATAAATTGTTAACAATTCTTTGTTCTTTTTTATTATGGCGCTTTTGCTCTGACTCTTGTGCATTTTTTGGTTCATCGACACTGTTGCACTTGAGAAAAAGAATATGTGCATTTTTTATGATGAATTAACAACATTGAACTAAAAGGCATGTCTTTACAAATGATAAACTTCTCTTTTTTTGTGCGTGTAGGTTTCATGAAGAATCCATAGTGGCGGTTAAGAGAAGATCAAATGAAGCCACAACCATCTAATAATGGGAGATAGTGAAAACAAAGGAGAAGACGATGGTGGCAGTGATAGTGTGGGGATTCTGATGTGATATGGGCCAAAGGTCCATCAAACCTATTAGTGCAATAAAAGTTCTACAAAAAACCCTATGTAGAGTAATAAACTAAGCCTATGTAGAAATGTCCACCTTTTTTAAGATTTCTTCAAAGAAGCACGTGTGTTATGTGCATCTTAAAATAGAAAAAGCAGATCATGAGGGATTGGATGTGACGTTCAAAATTCAAAGGGAGATGTTCCCACAACGACACCAATGGTTGTTGTTTGGAACAACAATTAAGTCGACCAGTCTTCACGTAAATCTTGTCTGGGTGAACAACGTGGCCCATGCATTAGCAATCCTGACAAAACCCAGATATCATATCTCACCACCACCATAGCATCCGCAAAACAACAACCACAAAAATACAAAAGAATAAAGAGGAACAAAGTATTAACCTATCAACACAGAAAAATTGGAGAAAAACATCAATGGGCATTCAACAGGGAAACAAAAAAAAAGGAGAGAAAAAATCAAATTGTGCGTTACATCATTTGAAGCACGCATGAAGAAAGAAAGAAAGAAAGAAAGAATAATGCATGGCATACGGAACAAGCAGAACACAGTAAAAAAAGAAAAAAAGAGCATGGTGGTGAGGCGGCCTAGTGGAAGGAAAATATTGTCAGATCAAGAAAGCCACCTTTGTTTTTCGATTGGCACAGACAAAAAGAAGAGGGCTGATGTTCCAAATAAATAAGGATGAAGAAAATTATGGCTGCAGGAGGAAGAAAATAGAGACGTCAAATAAAAATAAAAGCCAGAGGAATGAGAACACAGGGTTAATGGCTTGGAATTAGAGTTGGATAAGAATTTAAAACAGATTTGAGCATGGCGGTGGAACACTACAAGAAAACAGCGTTTTGCGGCAAAAATTTTGCGACGAAATGCTGCACTACACTGCCTATCCGAATTGCAAGATTACATAATTACTCCCTGAAGATTGGCAATCTAAAACGGACACTCCTTAGAAAATAAAAATTATTCGGAAGGACCCCAACGGCAAAAGTCCGAATAAAATTCGGATTTATTGGGTAGATAATCACTCCTATCATTGAGAATCCAAAAATAAGATTGGAGAGCAATTGATGTGACATGGACCAAAGGTCCATCAAACCTATTAGTGTAGTAAAAGTTCTACCAAAGATCCAATCCAGAGTAATAAGCCAAGCCCATGTGGAACGGCCCACCTTCTTGAAGACTTCTTCAAAGAAGCACGTGTGTTATGTGCATCTTAAAACAGAAAGAGCAGATCATGAGGGATTGGATGTGACGTTCAAAATTCAAAGAGAGATGTTCTCACAGCTCATCAAGTCTCTCTCCTCACTATAAAAATAGGACTCACCCACTCTCAAGAGATGTACGTTTTTACTACTTAAAGAATTCCTAAAGCTTTGCCAAAATAGTATATTGACTTGGACATTAGAGTACAATAGGGGGATTAACCCTCGACTTCTAACTTTGTTTGTTTTACTGGATTCATGTGAAGACTTGAAGACTATTCAACTTAATTGTTGTTCTAGGCAACAACAGATTCGAATATAGTTTGGACACAAAAGACCAACAATTATGTCATGAATTTTCCTGACCTCAATGCACTGATTGAGGAAGCCATATTTGATGCAAAAGTGTTGAACTTTGTCAAGCTTGATTGCATCAAGGCAACTATTGTAGATAATTATCAATGAAGTGAATTACACGATAGGTAATAATTACCATTACTTGCTTTTAAGAAATTATGTGCATTGTTGTAGTAATTTAAAAAAGGAGTGTTACCCACGCAAAAGTTTCATTGAATTTACGAATCATAGTATTTGTGCATTGTTGTAGTAATTTCTCAAAAGCTAAATTTCTTGAGAAAAAAAATCCCCTCAGCAAGATTGTTCCTTGGGCACAACATGGCTTTTACTTATTTTTCACAGAGGTGCTTTGCTTTGTTTGTTATAAGTTCAAGTTTTCTGGTATTGGTATTGCAAGGTTGTCTTCATCAATTTCTTTCAATGTCTGTCTTTTATTTCCTTTTTTCAGCTCTTTTTAAAGAGTTTCTTTTCCCCATTTTTTTGTTGTCAAATTTATGTAAAGTTTCTTAAAAGCTGAATTTCTCAAGCAAAGAAAACGTCCTCTTTGTTGGGATAAAGGAAAGAGAATTCATACAAGCTTGCACATACACACACAAAAATCTCTAAATAGTTAACAATTCTCGATTTGTCTGTTATTGCACTTTTCCTTTGACTTTTGTGCTTATTTTGTTCATTCACACCTTTGCACTTGAAGGCAAAGAAGATGTGCATTTGTTCTGTTGAAATAACCGCATTAAAGTTATTGGAATAGGGTCGCGTCGCCCATGACGGGTCGACCGAATCCAAAAGCAACCAACACAGCAATTGCAAAATGCAACTGCTGGCACAATATGCTGAAAGAGTGGCAACTCTTCATATCATGTTTTTTGATACATGATAAAATGGACCAAAATAAACTGACGAGTGTGAATGAAATATACTCTGCAACAAAAACTCAGAAACGCATTATCACATACTTGAAATATTAGAACATAAGTTTGTGAAAGTGAGAGATAAGTTGGGCACTTGAATTGTGAATAGAGGATTGCAATTTTCATATTTCGATCCTAGACCTAATGAGACTACTTAAGATTAGTTGATTTACTTAATTTGCAACATTTTACATTGGTATCAGAGCTTTTAAAAGTAATCTCCATGATCTGGGTGAATTTGTTTGTTGAATTTGCTTAGTTCTTCCACTGTATTTGCAGTGACTAATTGGTGTATTCATAGTTAATTTTCGTTGTCATATTGCGTTAATTTGTCTACATATTTGATTCAAAATTGAAGTATCTTGTGTGAAATTTACAAAGAATCAAACGGATCAAAATTTCGTTGAGTGTAGAAAAGGATCTGAATGTTCAAAATTCTCATGTTGAACATGTTGAAAGTCTAGAAATTTTCCAGAAAATGTGGTCCTTGCTGAAGTTGATAATTTCTGGTTGTCGAGATTTTTTTTGGTAATGAATCTGTTCATTTACTTCTTCAAAAATAGTACGAATGGAAAGTAGGAAATGAAAAATTTTCAGCAAATCAAACGGAACCGAATTTGAACATCTGTAGAAGAAGATATGAAAGTGCAAACAATGAAGATTAATCACTTCAATTTTCTCGGTTCTTGGTGATGCACATCAAGAACACCAAGAACATAATTTCAATAATAAAGTTAAAAAATTTATTTAAAATCGTTCCCAAGGTCCAAAATTTATATAAGAATTATCTCTAGAAAGATACTGAAATATACAAATCATTGATGAATTCAAATATTTGTTATGGAACTTTCAGTATTTATTACGAATTTTCCAATATATAAAGATAAAATAATTTATCTTAAATATTTCAGAAGATTGAAAATTTTTGAAATTTTTCTGGAGAATTCATAATAAATGTGGGAACTGACCAGGATATTTGTTTCATAAAATATATAATATATTTGAATTATTATTCAAATATAATTAAAAAAATCATTTGTAATTAGTGCGAAATAAATCATGCGGATATTTTTGAAATTTCATAAGGACATGGATTTGATAATATTCAGAAATAATTTTTTATATCAGATCAAAAAATATATATATTTGAATTATTACCTAAAAAATACTTTAAAATATTATAAAATAACTTCTGAAATGAAATTAATTCTAAGAAAATTCTCAAAAATACTTTATGCGATGCTCAAGTGTGGTCCATAATATAGAATAAATTTCCAAGTGCTTAAATAATTTTAATTATGAGTTGATATTTTTTTATAATAATAATACACTAATAAAATATTTGTTTCCTTATTTTTTTCTTAAGGAAATATGGCGCTCATTTTGAGGCAGCAACAGAATTTTTGAAGAAAGGATTGATGGCAATCAAGTTGTATAGAAAATTAAGAAAAAATGGTTTTCATTTGTGTAGGCATGGCGTAAGATTTTTCGGTGGTTATTTGAGGCATTCAAAACAAGCCCAAATTTCTGAATATAAAAGTGCACTTGCAAATTATACTATAGACCCGAGCCACACTATCATTGAGCATTGCAAAGTAGTGAACGAGCTAATTCAAAAGACGATGTTCGCTGGATACAAATTTACCAAAGGCGAGAAAATACATGCTCTTTGGGAAACACTTACCCCAAATCTCAAGGAACAACTTTTTCAACTATGGAATTATGATCTTAAGTATGAAATCTTCGCACCAAGAATGGTGGTCTATGATGACATAATATATGAATTCATCAAAAGAGTAATGTGGAATGGGTTTTCAAAATTCATATCCTTGCCCACCAATACATCAATCCGCATTTCTAGAATTCCAATTCAAGACAAGTCGTGGTTCACCAAAATAATTCCTGATATCTTTGATAGGGAAAATTTCGAAATTTCAATCCCTCGAATTAGAAAATTCTATTAAGAAGAAGCTGGAGATTGATTTTCTTGTAGTTTGAGTTTATTGAATGTTTTTGTGTATAGTTTCTTGTTTTAATATGTTCATTTGTTTATTGGCTTAAGTATGAACATATATTTGTGAATTTGAAGCAATTTGGATTATAGATTGTTTATTTAAATGTGTTATCGCTTCATTCACTCGGGCTTATGAGTATGTCACAATTCTTGAATTTAATTATTAAAATTAGACATTTGAATATAGATGATGATGATGATGGGGAACATAGTGGATCATCGATTCAATATTTTATGCTAAAATTTTGATAATTAAATTTTTAAGAAATTAATGACTATAATGTATATATATTGATAGTGCATTAAATGTCTCTGTGTAGTAATACAATGGCAACAAAGAACGTCATTAATGATTTCAATAAGGGTGAGAAATTGAAAGGTGATAACTATAACATATGGCATGTTAAGATCTAATATGTCCTGGAGGAGCAAGAGTAACCATGAAATGATTGAGCCCCAAGCTGATGATGAAACCAACAATGCTTAAATACGCCAAGATTGGTTGCTTATTGTGCATGGAAGAAGGCATATTCCACTGCAAAGGACATTCTGATCAGTTCCATGAATGATGATTTGATTTTCAAGTACCAAAAATATCCAACTACAGTTGCTACATGGAAAGCATTGAAGGAAAGTTTTGAGGGAACTATAGCCTCAAAGCTTAGGCAGTTGACTATCAAGTTTGACACTTATAAGAAAGTCCTAAACAAACTAATGAAACAACACCTTAGGGACATGTCAAACATGATTATTTAACTTAAGCAACATGGGCATATTCTGACTGATAAGTAGTAAGTGCAAGCTGTTATCCGGTCTCTTCTCGATAGTTGGGAGCATATGAAGGTCAACATGACCCATAATGAAAATATCAAGACTTTGGCTGATATTACTCGACATGTTGAGTTGGAGGATGAGCGCCTTTAGCAACAAAACCAAATACCAATGCATATGTGGCTGAATCTAGCTCTAAGAAAGCTTTGGGCTTTAAATGCAAATGACACAAGAACAAGAAAAGGAAAGAGACTAGTCAGGGACCAAAGAAGAAGAACAAGTTCTTTAAACGCAAGAGAGGAAATCGTGGTGGAAAGAAAGACAAATCCAAAATGACATGCTTCAACTGTGGTAAGCTGGGTCACTTCGTCCGTGAGTGCACTGGGCCGAAGAAGGTATTGTCTTCTAAAGCCTCTTTTGCAAATGTTTTTGTTTCTAGTATTGTCATGCTTACTAAATCTCATCCTGTATGGACTGTAGACTCAGGAGTCACTGACCATATAGCTAGAGACAAAGATGAATTTGTGCAATTTGTTAGATTTGGTCTATGTTGTCGCTTTTTAAAGTTAGGATATAATTTGCATTTTTGTGGAAGTATTTTGGACATATTTAATGGTTCTGTTTATTTAGGATTTGGTTGTATTATGGATGGATTCATGGTGTTGAACACTATTTGTGGTAATAGTAATGTGTGTTTTTCTTTACTTACTGAATCTAGAAGTGACAATGTAGATGTTAATCTTTGGCATGCTAGATTAGGACATATTGGGCAAGATCGAATGAATATATTAGTTTGAGATGGTCTATTGGGATCAATTAGGAGAAGTAGTTTACCCAGTTGTGCATATTGTTTGCAAGGAAAAGCGACTAGAAAGCCATTTGGTCAAGCTCAAATAGATGAATTTCCTTTGCAGCTAATTCATTAGGACATTTACGGTCCAATGAATGTTAAAGCTAGACATGGGGCATCCTATTTCATTACTTTTATAAATGACTACTGTAACACCTTGCATTTTTTGACTAATAATTCTGGTAATTTTCCGTTAATTTCGAATCTAATATTGATGTTTGAGGGGTTAATTTTTTTTAAATATTGTTTGGGTGATTAATGAAGTTTGGAAGTGTTTTGGAGTTGTTAAATTAAGTCAGAATTGATTAAAATTAGAAGAAGAAAAATTGGAAGAAAAGGATGTATGAATGAACTACAGGTCGTTTAAGTGTTTTAAGCCCAACTACATGTCTTTTTCATAGTTGTCGTCCGCGAAGAATGCTTGTTGTCCGCGCGTGGATGTGTTGGACCAAAACGGAAACTACATGTCGTTTTGGATTTCTTTTAAAACCAAGTGAACCATCTCTTCACTACAACCACTTTCTTCTTTTTTTTTTGTTTCTACGTTCTTTAAACCCCAAACCCAATACCTTTCAAATCTGTTAGATCAAGGGTGATCAACATTAAGTTCATTTTATATTTTGATGATATGCAAAATATTTGAGTTAGAATGGAACACGTTGGAGAGCTTGGAACTGCAAATCAAGCCACTGGAAGTGCCACAAAGTACGTTATCTATGTACAACATACGTCACAGTGAAGAGCAACGTACATGACAAATGCACAACATATGTAGACGTGGAGCTGAATGCAAACAGAAGCCACTGGAATGCTGAAGTGCCAAAACAACGTACGTTAGGAAATGA
>CAODLS012540653.1:0-10432 GCA_948243855.1 Flueggea neowawraea
AGACATGAGCTAAAAAAACACATCAAGTCCTTACGAATTTAAAAGGTCATGGGAGAAAGTCAAGGTTAGTGAAAATATTATAAAGACCATCATTAGTGACGAAACGTTATAAGAAGACTATATACTCATAAACACGCTATATATAGACATTGAGATTATTTGCAAAGGGAGGTTTTTTTGGAGACTAATTCTTACATTTATAATCTGTCGAATTCTTCACTAAATTGACCATCAAAGATTCTCTCGAGAAATAACCTAACCTCACTTTGTTTGTGTTCACAGACTTTAAAGTGTCGTTGAAGTCCTCAACTATTCGCATTATGTTTTTTTTTTTCGAAATTGTTGTGAAATCAGGGCAACAACAATAATGATACTATTAATCAAATATAATTTACTAAAGAATACCAACTTAATTTTAGGCTCAACTTGTTAGAAAAAGTTGTTCGCCCATGACGGGTGAACCGAACCCGGTCGGTCAAGATGTGAGTCGAGACGGTAGACCGAGACCAATTGACAAGCCCAATTGAGTTAGGCTCATTAGGCCCAAAAGCCCATAAAGGGCTTATAAATATGTGTGGGCAGGAAGAAGAAAAAAAAAGGAGGAGAAGAAAAAGAAAAGAAAGAAAGAAAAGAAAGGAAAAAGGGAAAGAAAAAGAGGGAGGGACGCGTCCCTGCTCTTCCATCCATCATCCTCCCTTCTTCCATCTCTCTCTCTTTCTCTCTACTCTCTCCCATCACTATGCTTTAGTAGTATGAAGAGGTTGATCTGCGTGGTATCTAGACTACGAAACATTCGAGTACTCCCATCGACTATCGATAGTGGTTTGCTCGCAAGACCAACATCGAAATACGGTCCTGCAGCCACTGTACACTGTTGTGCTTCCGCCGGATCGAGGTAGGTAACTCGAACCCACCTATTATACTATTTATTAGCTGAATCGGTACCTAATTCCTTCATTGGTATCAAAGCAAAGCATGGATTTTTGAATATGTTTCAAAAATATTGTTAGTATCTGTCTAGGATGCCTAGTGTAATTTTTTGGTATTCGACCTTTTGTCTCTAACGCGATTTTTGCTTCGAGTACGTCTCAAGCTAAAAACTGAAATTTGGATTTTGGAAAATATGACAAAAGATTTGAGATCAGCGACCTCAAAAACGTAACCATCGGGAAGGTCATTAAATGGACGAAAATTCAATCGAAAAATACTGAGTGAGAAGCTTTAAGATGGATTTTTTCATCTGATCCAATAAGGCGACATGGTTCATTTTTATTGGCTGAACGTGGACAATCAAAAAGCACTACTTGAAGTGCATGGTGCCTTCTGATTGGTTGAAGGGAACCACACGGACCACTTAGAAATCGACACGTGTCGGAGTCAGATTTAGTCAAAGTTGACTGAGTGAAAATGTGGACCAATGACACGTCGGCACGTGGACACATGAGGCGTCAAAACGTGGTTGCATGTAACATCGACACGTGTTCGAATCTAAAAGCAACAAGTGCATCTATGACGTGTCTGACACGTTAGGGACGCTAGTCGTTCATGGCATGCCAAGTGGCAGAACTGCACCACTTGGTAGACACCTTATCGCCATGCATCGTGAAACATGGCGGATCCACCTAGACATTTTTTTCCACTTCATTGAAACGTGGACCAACAGTGGTCCGACATGTGTTTGGATTGACAAATGCTTTCACGTGAATGTGACAAGTGGCAGAAGGTGGAGGGAGGCTCATGAGGCAGGCGTGAAAGCAATAGATGGCGCGTTTGAGTGCATGAAACGTGTCCCGACTGCCAAATTTTGTCAAATTTTTGGCAGAATTAAAATTTAGATTTTTCTGGAATTTTGGACATATTTTTGGAGTCCCAAAACTATTTTTCCTCAATTTTTGAGTGTCAAAATTTGTTGAAAATTGTGAAAATGTGTTTTCTGCCAAGAATTATTTTGAAATTAGTTTTCAAAATAATTGATTTTAAAAACGTGCAAATATGGTTCTCATTTAGATAATTGATATTAGATTTCAATTATTTGGGTAATACATGAGTATTTATATACCTGTTTTATTTGTAATTTATTACAAGTAAACGAATGGGATAAAACCATATTGCATTGAACAAAGTGCAAAGTAAAAAAAATGCACAACTTTCGAAGTGAGTATTTTGGGAAGACGGTGGTCATATAGGGAAAAATAATTGTGCATTAAATGCCAAAGGTGATGAAGGAAACACTTAATTCATAAAACATTATGAATTCCCATAACCAGTATTAGCTAAGTCATTGGTTAATGCTAGAATTTTATGAAAACATGATCTCCTAAGTGTCATTGAAAGAAACTTAAAGATTCTACAGAGTAAGAGCAATTGAAATTGGTTTATTCAATATTACTCCATGATCGTGAAAAGAGATCATGAGAAGTGGGAGATCCACTTTGAGGTCGTTTGATTTATAGTTGAGAAGTTGGTATAACAACTTACGAATTCTATTCTAATACATTGTAAAAGTCCATTGTGTAAACTATTAGGAGACAAAGGCTAAATACTATATTCATGTAGTACTACTGTGGGAATATTTTAAAAGCATTATTTGTGTGCTAATGCTGCCCAATGTTAATGTATGTGGATTAATATTGAGATCGATTGTTTGGATTGCATACTAGTAGAGTTGTAAAATTGGAACTGAAATCGACAAACCGAACCAGAATCGGATCGGTCAAAATCGGAACTGAACCGGAACCAGAACCGGCCGACCAAAACCTAAGGATTACGGTTTAGGTTCCGATTCCACCTTTTTAGAAACCGTCGAACCGCTGGTTCAACCGACGGTTTAAACCGAAGATTTGAACCGCCGGTTGACTGTTATTTTCTCAAGAGAGTCAAACTCAATTAATTCATATCCAAGGAGATGAGGGGGGAGCGGGAGAAAGAGTTTCTAGTTCCGATATTTTTAAAATTCAATTTAAGAAAATTTCTAGTTTAATTTATCATTTTAAGTTTCTAGTTTTTTTTCTTTTTTATTTATATTTTAATTTATAATTTATTGTTAATTTTTGTATAGTTATATTGTATAATTAAATTCGGTATTGTAAGCACGATATTCATCCGCCACAAGTGAGGGCATCTAATAAAATTTAATGAGTTTTTTTTTTCTAATTTTGTTTAAAATTATGTGATGTAATTACTAGTAGAATAGTTAATTTGTTTGAAAATTATTAACAAAAATCTTTGGAATACAATGTATTATTGGCAATATAGTTAATTATTAAATATAACAAAATTTACAAACCGGAAAAAAATTGACAGGATAAAATAACGGATTAAAAACAAAATTACAAAAAAAAGAGGGAACTGAACCGAAACCGAACCGGCGGTTGAACCGGTCAAAATTGGAACCAAAACCGAATCGAACCGAAACCGAATCAAACCATGGAAACCACAATTTAGTTTTGGTTCTCACATTTCACAAACCGAAACCGCCGGTTTCGGGTTTCGGTTCCGGAACCGGCAACACCTCTACCTCGCTTTAATCACTACTTCGCGTGCGATTTTTGTTTTTTGGAAACAGAGACTGAAGCAAACGACGGAACAAGGGAAAAAAAGAGTGACGGTCGGAGCGAGGAGAGTAGAAATCGCCATTGAGATTAGCGTTGGACCAATTTCAATGACGACAAAAATAGGGGTTGAAGAGAGGATTAGTTGAGAGTGAAGAAGTGAATAGAGAACCCTAAAACGTTTGAATATTACCTGATGATGTGGCGAGGGCAATCTGGACATTTCCCTTTGTGCTATTAAAAAACAGACGGAATTAAGTGTTAGGGACCACCAGGGATTTTACCCCTTTTTAAAACATTTATCAAAATTCATATTTGTTTCCCAAATATTTTCAGAGAATATTATTTTTCCAAAATATTTTCAGAGAAAAATACCATAAATATTTTCATGCAGAAATTTCATAAATATTTTCAGACAAAAATTTCATAAATATTTTTTGAGAGAAATTCAAAATACTAGTTCAGAAATTCATTAAAAAAAAACATTTGCAACCCAAAATAAACAGCAGACAAAAACATACAGAATATATATATCATATATTGTATATTAGAAACGGATATGGGTCCAGAAACTGACAGAATAATAATGTGGACTCAGCCACCAGACTGAACAGAGTGTGTATTTGGCCGAACACACGATCACCCATTTACCCCTGTAACTAGGGCTTTGTCACAGTATTGGTATACCAAATGCTATGTACCTCGTAGCTAGGTGCCCCATATCAGAATGTTTTACCAAAAACATATTGAAATATTTATTCAAAAATATTCAAAGTACTGAACAAAGTATTTATACCGAAATACACTTATTTTCAGACAGAATGTTTACTACAGAAAATCTTTTTATTTACTTTAAAACAGAATACTTATCAAAAAATATATTTATTTTAGAACAAATCATTTGTTTCAGAAAATATTCTTAAATCCAGAAATAACATTTTCTACATAGTATACCTTGAAATCCATAACAAAATGTTTTTTTATTGAAATTATAATAAATATTCAAACATAATATTTATTACAAAAACCATCAAAATTCTCAAGAAAATTTATTTTTCACAGTAGATATTTTTACATAGATCAGATTTTTAGGATTTTATATCCTTTAATTATTCCAAATTACATGTCACATCCAGACATATCAACAACATATAATTTTAGAAGACATAACCTATGTGTCTGAAGCTGTCATCCACTCAATTAGATATCCAAACCGAATGGCCCGGTACGCACCACTGGTGGTTGGCTGACTTCACTAACTCGAACACGAAGCTGAAACAATTATCAGAACATAATTAAAGACACGATGATGATACTGTTGTGGTAACAAAATGCATGTTATGCAAGTGCTGACTAAAAACCTCGAAAACCCATTTCGAAAAAATATCCAACACTCTCGACCCAAAAAAATCAAACTTCTAGTAAAATTTTAATTTAATCCTCGATCAATGTAAAATTATGTTTTAGTCCTCAAATTTTTCAAAATTTATAAATTAATCCTCAAAGTATTTCTAAATTACTAAATAATCCTTCAAGTAGTCAGAATCTCCAAATAAATCATCAAACTCTCAGAAATTAAAAATCAATCCTAACATGCAAAACATCAGATCTGATCCTCCACTTATTCAGAATTATGTTTTCGATCCTTTCGATCGAAAATTGTCCAAAAATAACACAAAATCGTCCAAACGACACTATTGTTTCGAATCACTTAAATCATCTTCCAATCATTTTTATTCATCAAAATCATTCATCAATTTCATCAATAAATCATCAAAAACTCAATTTCAATATTCCTAATAAATCATAACCACACCAATTCTCTTCAATCTCCAAAACCAATCACAACTCATTCAAATCTATGTTTACTACACCAAAATCAATCAAGAACTAGCCAAAATTCATCACCAAACCACCCAATTTCTCAATCTAATCATCATCATCAACAAGTAACATTCATAATAATTTTTCACTATAAAATTCAACAACTAAATCTATAATAAATAACAAATCACTTAAACTCTTTAAAGTTTCATCTTACCCATTAAAGATCGATCTCATATTGTTGAAATTCATTGCCAGAATCGAAAGGAAGTCTTGCTGGGAAGTCATCAGAGTATCGCCGGTAGTTCTTGATGAGAGAAGTCCAATGGTAACAACCTTACGTCCTAACTCCTCCCCGTTTGTCAAAAATCTCCCAAAACTGTCCTAACTTCCTCCATTTTCGTTGCCAGATTCCAATGGTTTCATGAGCCATCACCAGTCTCAAATGAAAGAGTACATCACCAGGAACACAAAACAATTTGTGATTCATCGATTTGATGCCCAGAACTCGAGTTATGGCATTTTGAAGTTTTCTCTCTCTAAAACCCTCTCCTCTCTCTCTCTTTTTCTCTCTCTCTCATCTTCATTTCTGTTTTCTACCGACTTCCCAGCCCACATCTGCCATTTTGTTCTTCTTTTTCTTTCTTTTATTTACAAAGTATAACGACTTCCTTTTATATTTTTCAAAAAAATACCACCTCAACAACTTAAAATTTCAATTTAACTATACTTCTCAATATAATAATTCTCTCAATTTTTTTATTCATAACTCTAAAGATTTAGTCATATAAGCTCTAATAAAAAAAATTATTTTTTAATAATTCAATATTTATAGAAGAAATTTTTTTTGGGGCATTACACCAATCTCCCAGCCTACCTAGGTTGGCCTCGAAAAGAAGAGACATGCAAAACTTTTATTCTGGGAAAATTAAGCAAGATGTACATAAGGTTATTGTAGCATCTCGTTCGTTCCAGCTAAGTTCTTTATAACATTCTGTTCAATTTTGATTAATCTTGAATGTTCAAGATTATGTTTAGGTGTTGAGATGTTTTCCGTGTTCGTATGAAGTGAGATGGTTGTGTTATCAATTATCACCATTATCGGGTGAAGATTTATTGTGAGGTAATTATGCATATTTTTTCTTCTAATTATATCTTCTCTCTTATTATTACCATCACACCAAATTAACAACTTTTCTTTTTTTTATTATTTTTAGGTTCTCGATTTACTTATACAAGAGATGAAAAATCGCTTTCCAGAGACGGATATAGAATTACTTATTTGCATGAATTGTCTCAATTCAAAGAACTCATTCGTGAATTTCAATATTGAAAAGTTAGTTCGTCTTGCAGAACTTTATCCAGAAGACTTCACTTGGAAAGAATTTATGATTCTTCCTCATCAGCTTCGAAATTATGTTTCTAATATAAAAGATGATGATGGATTCTCTAGCATTCAAGATTTGGAAAGTCTTGCAAAGCAGTTGGTTCAAACTAAAAAAGATTGAGCCTTCTCTTTGGTATATCGTTTGATTGAATTGACAATTCTTTTTCCAGTTGCAACTGCATCTGTTGAAAGAATATTTTCTGCCATAAATGTTATCAAGATGGATTTGCGAAATACAATGAGAGATGAATGGATGAATGACTTTCTGATGGCATATATCGAGAAAGGCCTATTGATAATGATGTTATTTTGCAACGCTTTCAAGCCATAGCGACACGTCGAAAACAACCGTCATCTCTTAATTCGAGTGTGCAAAAATAGTTGTATAATTACTATATATATTCGAATATTTAATTTAATTTAATTTTTTTATTTTATATATTTTTTGTCGTACACATCACTGAACGAAAAATCTGGTTAAACAGATCCGACCCCCACTTAGTCAAATCTCTGGCTTTGCCATTGTCTCTAGGTTGTGTGCATAAGGTCAGGACTACATATGCAACTTTAACACATTAAGTTTTGTTAATCATCAAAACATCCACAAAACACACTTGTTTGTAGATCTAATAAAAATAGGTGATATTAAAAATACATTAATAGTAATAACACAAACAACAATAATGGCAATAATAGTTGTTTTATTTTATTTTTAATATATATATATATATATATTGTTTTCCAAAAAAATGGGATTTTAATTAAATTAAAAATGTCTGAAAATTTTCTAGATGTTACAGTTTGAGCCAATTTGCCCTTGGGCATCCTCCTTTACATTCATGTTCGCAGTGACCATGTTTGATATGGAGGAATTTGAGGGCGAAATTTGTAAATCCCGAGAAATGAATTAGCCTTGTTTGGTATGCATTTTGGACCATTTTTTCTAGTTTGTTGGAAAAAAAGTTCTCTTTCGTACGGGAATTCCAAACCTTGGAGGAGTGAGAATTTTAATTCCTGACTTGTGAAATGATTATTCTATCTCTATTTTTTCTTTCTTTAAGATTATTGTATTTATTTCAAGGATATTATGGCCTTTAACTAATAAAAAAAATTATATTACAATCATACTTCTTCAATAATTGTATTTTCATACTAAACAAATAAAAATTACACTTCCTCAATAATTAACTTCACAAATAATCTGCTTCCTCAGAAATTTCTATAAGCGTACTAAGCAAGACCAACGTATATTTAACCAGAGTCTGACCGGACAGCCTCGATTATTACAACCATTTTTACCTGCCACCAATCTGGCACAACCAAAACCCACGAATTCCACTGGTTCGAAGCTCACCGGATTTGCTGGGTCAGGTAGATAGAAATAAATTTTCGTCAAAAAAACCCCCACAAATTCCACCCGTTGAACCACCACATATCATAACCTTTCTCACTAGCAAATTACAAAAGAGCATTTTTCTTGAACACAAAAGAGCTTCGACACACATGGGGCTCCCAAATTGTTCCTAATTTTTTCAAACCACATCAAATTCAACACAGAAAATAAACAAAAGGAAATCAAAACATCGTAGACGTTCGGCCTCTCGGAAAAATCCATGCATGAAAAGGACTACTTTCAAGATCTGTTTACAACATTACATCATGTAAGAGTACTAAGTATCAACAAGTACACTCTATAACTAACAAGTGTTTCGGATAAGTTATGTTCTCCCTAAAGACACTAAAACTGTATCTACATTTGTCAAAGAAAAGCTGAAACCTTATACACAGTTGTTTCCGGAGAGTGTTTTTGAGCAGCCAGTAGCGCTGGCTGGAACAAGGAATTGACAACTTATGATTCAGGAGATGAACAAGCACACTATTATGAAATGCAACTCCAGTTTCGCGTGTACAACAGCATACAGGTTCCCCTGACAAGATATGCAAGTACGAACTCAAGTTTCCGCAGTTACAGTTGAGATATCACCATTAGTAGAGGAGATAATATTGGCTGCCATAGTTGCCGCATTCGAGTCATCAGCTTCATTTTTCTGCAAGGGAAGAAACCCAGAGAATTGTAAAATAGAAAGATTGGTAATTGCATGCAAGGATACAGAAGGAAAATCGCCAGGTCTCAGTCTCACAATGTAATGTTGACCTTTCGTATAGAAACCTCCAAAAAAGCCCACAAAAGAGGATGAGAAAATACTAAAGGAAAGAATAGTCTTTACCTGTTCTATTGTCTTCACGGAAGGATACTGGTTAACTGTGTTTGGAACCTCGGAAAGGTCTCGTAAGATACCCTGCAAAATTCAGAATTCCTCATGAGATGTTATTTATTCTGTGCTATACAAATTACTAACTAAAGAGTGGTTTAGAAGTTTTCAAATGGCCAACTAAACATTACCAGATGCCCAATCTCCATCTTATTCTTTTTCCTGGTCTTTGTCTATGAATACAAAAAATGAGGCTATCCTGGCAAGCTGAGTCAGGAATAGCAAAATGCAACAAGAAAAAAGGTTGCCAAAAGAAGGAAAGAAGGGGCCACACAATAGAAAACTAAGAAACAACCAAGCAATAATATACTTGCAAGCAAGTTCCACAACCACCCTAAAAAATTAGGATAAAGTGGAGGTTTGAGGTGGATTATGTGAAATGTATGTCTGCACAAAATTGTTTATCATTTTAGTAAGATGAGCAACACTTTAACATTTTAGTGAAATGCAAATAGTTTATCATTATCAAATACTAGTTTTTACACAAACACCCCAAAATTAGGATAGAAAGGATGAATTCACTCAACTTTAGTCAATTATTCACCCCAAAATATCACTATTTCATTGAAAAACTGAAGTTAGCAATTACAAAAATTCAGAGACTAATTGTTATATACAACCAGAGTTCAGCAACTACGAAAAAAAAATGAAGTATAGTGACTACATTGAAAAATTGACCAAAATTAGATTACAATCCACGTTTTTCACCCAAAAATAATACTATTTTCATGCGATTTGATTGAAAGATTTGTTCACAAGTTTTGCATTTTCCTCGCTAAGTGCATCCCTTTGCCTATTACCTCTCCAACACTTATGCTACCATAATTAGAGAAGAAAAAGTAAGTTGCATGTGATATAAAGCACTCAACAATATGGAAATCTAAAAAAAAAAACTTGTGAAATCAGTAGAATATGCTCTCTAATTGCAATGCATGAAAAGTTGGATAACCATGGAACAAATGCAAATTACAGATTGAAAAGTACAATAAAAATTCCCAATTTCACTTACCTTGTTGGCCCACTTGAGCCCACAAGCGTTACAGAGTGTTCTTGGACCAGATGGGCCACGGCGCATCATAGGAGTGGACTTCGAACTGATTCCACAATGCGTACATCTGCACAGATGTCAGAGGAAGGCCTTAAAAAAATGAGTGGCTATTCTATTATTTTGACCAGAAAAACAAGAAAAATGTAACTTATATAACACAAGCATGATATTAACATCTTTAAAATGAAAAATCCGATTCAAAAATTGTTACACTTCATATATCAAGAAGAACAGAAAATATAAACAAAAGAAATACTGTTTCTCACAGCTCAAGGAAACAGAGAGTAAATATGACGATCAGAAAAAATAAATTATACTCACGTAGTCGCCACCATGCTCTCATCTTGTC
>CAODLS012540684.1:0-20636 GCA_948243855.1 Flueggea neowawraea
GTCTGTTTAACAGAGCTGTTTTAACAGGTGAAAATGGCAAAGATGGAGGAGGAAACCAGAAGAAAAATTATCTTCCGAAGCATTTCCGTATTAGATCAACGGTTCTAATAAACTTAAGGCCCGCTGTAGGGATCCAGGTGCATTATTTTTCTTGAAATTATTGTCCCCACTTTCTGCAGAAGTAAAAAGTCCATATTAATTTTCTGATAATAATATGTTGCATGATCAGACTTTGGCAGATTTGATGGCAAAAGGGCCCAATGCGAAATGGGGATGGGGTAATTAGATTGCATACATTATCCTCCCTTTCACCATTGCATTAAAAGCCGACCCATTAGACTATCTTCGCCCTGCTAAAGTCACCATTTATCGAAAAAAGTTGTCTTATGAAGCCATTTGTACATACACTCTTGCCCTGATCGTACTGAAAATCTTCGGCCTCAAGGTATGTTCTGCTGTTGCACGCAGAACCCTTTTGAACACTAAATTTTCATACTCGAATGTGGTGGGTCCTGCGGAAGAAATTAGCTTCTATGGCCATCCAATTGCTTACATTGCTCCCAGTGTTTAAGGTCATCCTCAAGTAAGTACCATATTATATTTATTTTCTGGTACTCAAGTAATCTCTAACACTAAAGAGTCCTATTCAAAAAAAAAACTAAAATTATTGATTTACTTGTTTGGCATTGCAGGTATTAACAATTCATTATCAGAGCTATTGTAATAAGATGACGATTATTCTGATGGTTGATCCGGATGCGATTCCTGACCCGCATCAACTTTGCGAAGACATGGCGGAGTCTCTTAAGATCATCAAGGATGCCGTTGTTGGCAAACAACTTGAAGCTGCATAGTCTCCTCAGTTTTTGTTAAAGATTTATTACAGCCGCATTTTGCAATTGTAACGTTGTAAAAATCCAATTCTTCCTGCACAAAATCTCTAAAGTTCTCGTTTCCGTCAAGTCTCCATTGAATCCCCTTTTCAAGCAAACAAATTTCATATTAGGTGATATTTGAATTATTTATCCTGTATTGGACAGTCTGGAATACATTAATTCTTTACCCTCACAACATTAGTTTTGTCGTGTTTTGATCGTCATATTGGTATAATCCTGTTCAAAATTTTGTGATCGCCGAAAACAAAAATGTATGAGTTCAGCTTCCTAACTATCAGACGCTCAGTCGTCCATGTCGACAAGCCTCCTTGACGACACGTCGGATTCTGATCGGCCCATCTACTCTTAATTGGGCGAAGACCAGGCCCATAAACCAATTAACCTATTCTATCCATAAACGAATTAGGATTTAGACCTCGACAAAGAAAAAGGATTCTGGAACTCTCTAAAACAAGCTCATCTGAGACATCTGGCCTTCCTCTTCCATTGACTATATAAGTAGTACCCAAATGCTATTACTCTTGTGCTTCTGTTACCTTGTTGAGGAAGTCGAGTTGGTGGTTTTGTTTCTCTTCCCCGTGTCAACCGAGTCAAGAAGAATCAAATAATCATGGCGATAATCTCTGACTACCAGGAAGACCAACCTGAGACCAAGCCCTCTTCTTCCTCCTTGAAAACCTCGACATTCTCTGCCACGTTTGATCCCAACAACCCGATTGCGATTGTCCAGACATTATTCGAATTTATTGGCAAAGAAACTGCCTTTTTTGCTAAGGACTCCGCTGAGAAGGAGATCGCGGCGGCGGTGAGGGCGGCGAAGGAGAAGAGGAAGAAGGCTGATAGAGAGAGAGAAGCTGCGGAAGCTGCAGAGAAGGCCAAGGCCAAGAAGCTTAAGGAGGCTGAGAAGAAGCCGGAGTCGTCCAAAGCTGAGCCCATGGAGGTTGAGAAGAAGGAGGACACCACCGCCAAAGGCGGCGATGGGCCCGGAGGTACATTCTCATTGTTTTTTTTTTAATAAAGGTTGAAGCTTTTAGTTTCTTGGGTTTAAGATGTTCGAAGTTGTTTTGAATTTGTTGATGGCCGACTTAAAGGGTTTAGGGTTTTTGGTAATTGATTGGTATTTGCTTACATTGTTAGTTTACATTGTTAGTCATCGCATGCATTGTGATTTTAGAATTGTATGAGTAGTTCCTTACACGATTGGGCTATAGAACAACCAAGGAATAGGATGATGTAAAAGCTTACTAATTTACGGCGGATGATATCATTCAAAACTCAACCATCGGCAAGAAGAGTTAGGGTTTGTGGAACTGGCTTTTGAACCCCTTCATTGGTTAAATATTGAACATAGTAAGGCCAAGTCAGTATTTGTAATTAATGTGTTTATGTGCTAAGGTCAGCAGATGATTTTGGTTAGTGGAAGGTTGTGGATATGGAAATAGTATAGACAAGACCCCTCTGTGATAGAGAATGTGTAGATAGTGACAGGATTAGATTGCTCCTTGTTACAGTTGATGAATGACAATGCATAATCTCTTGTATTCATCTGTTTGTCAATCCGGCATTTACTAAGTACTGCCAAAATTTCAATCTTGGGTTTGATTTGTTATGGTCATGTGCTTACATAAAGAGTGCCATCATCTTTATACAATTTACTTACTTTCTTTCTTGCTTCTTTTCCTTATTGTGCACAGTTCCTAACAGAGGCAATGGCCTTGATCTGGAGAATTATTCCTGGACACAGACCCTCCAAGAGGTCACTGTACAGGTTCCAGTCCCAGCTGGAACTAAATCAAGGTTTATTGTATGCGACATCAAGAAAAACCATGTAAAACTTGGACTCAAGGGTCAGCCTCCAATTATTGATGTAAGCTTGTCTGGAGTTTCCTTTTTTTTTAGTTTCGTGAAAAAAGAACTCTTTTTTTTTTGTTATTGTAAAGAATTTTTACATCTAATTACATGCCTGCTAATACTTTTCAGGGAGAGCTTTACAAGCCTATAAGGGTAGATGATAGCTACTGGAGTCTAGGTATGTGAACAACAATCTTAATAGAGCTATTAGGATAGTTGTCTAAATGGTGCTTTGTGTCTCTAATTGTTCTTGTCATCACATATATGCACAAAAATATCCTGTTTTCAGAGGACCAGAAGACCGTCTCTGTTCTCCTAACCAAGCAAGATCAAATGGACTGGTGGAAATGTTTGGTGAAAGGTGATCCTGAGATTGATACTCAAAAAGTTGAACCTGAAAACAGCAAACTCTCGGACCTTGATCCTGAGACAAGGCAGACTGTTGAAAAGATGATGGTAAATTTTAACGGGCTGTTGCTACCATTTGCTTGATTTGCAATAATTTCTGTTAGCTGACATTATTCGCGTCTAAATATGGGGAATCAGTTTGTTGATATTCCTGGTGATTTAAAATAATATCATATTCTGAAGCTCCATTTTCTTTTGCTTCTCTGCAGTTTGATCAAAGACAAAAGCAGATGGGCCTTCCAACCAGCGATGAGCTGCAAAAGCAGGAGATCTTGAAGAAGTTCATGGCTGAGGTGAAACATTAATCCTTCTCTCTAATTGCCTGCTAATCTTTGCGAGTGGAGAACATGTTTTCCTGCTGTAAAACCAACTAAGAGCCTCTTTATTCTTTGTGTTTTGCAGCATCCAGAGATGGATTTCTCGAGGGCAAAGATAGCATAGATATAGAGAGAGATTGTGTTTTGTTTACATGTCATCAGATGAGTTGTTTTTGTCTTTTTTTTGTTTTTTCTCCCTTTCCTGGTTAGCATCATCCGGAGATGGATTGTCATTTTGGAACAATGATTCTGTAAAGAAATGGTTTATTTAGTTATTTGGAAGGGGGGATAACCAGCATTTTTCATGTTAAAAATTGCTTTAATGGTGGGCTTGGAATGGTTAAATTGTGGTAATGGTTGGCATCTTTGAACTGAAATTTTGGATTGCCGGATCCAGATTAATTTTGACCTTGTTAGCTCCATTAAACGCCCTAGTCGTTTCTTGTATGGTGTACTCTTTACGACACGAGTCCACTCAGCTGGCCTACAAAACCCATTATTCACTCCACGTAGAGAAGGCCTTGCGCTTGCGTGTGCTGGCACGTCCTAGTTGTTTTGTTATGTTCACTCTACGATGCCTGTGGGTGGTTATGGTTGTGTCTCGTCGAGCTAGCGGACGACAAATTCAATACTTAAAAGAGTATTAATTTCTTAAGTGGAAGTTAACAATGATTGTTTTTTAGGATTACCTCTTGGGGGTGGTTTAGCAGTGGGGTTCTGTCTCATGCACGTTCGATCCGGGTTCGAGACCTAGCGTCTCCCTGGTTTGCGCGATAAATCTCCAGATATCTCTGTGGATATATTCCTCTGTTTGCTCATAGTGGGTGTCGTGGTGACATGTCCCTCGGTTACCGCCAAGTAAGCAAACATTCCGCAGTAGAGAGTAGTTGTTTGCATGGTCACGCCCAGCATAGATATAACCATCATCGATAGTCCACGACTCTTTTTTCTTGGAAAAAAAAATGATTGTTTTTTAGGATTAAATTAAATTTCATTAATTATATACAATAAGAACCTTATGAGAACGAGGTGACATAAAATCAACTAGATTTCATTGATACCTTAGTAATAATATAGTTTGATGGGATTTATAGGCCTTGAAGCTTCATGTAGGTGTTTAATCCGTAGTCGCAGATCTCGTAATGAGACATTATCAATAGAAAAGTGAATTAAACCAAAATGTAGTAGAGTGGATTGATGTGAGCCTGCCAAAATGAGCGAGTGAAGGCAGTAGGTAATTTGTCTTGATATGAGGAAGTGTTTGGCTACCCATCTGGGAAGGTGTCCCATTGGTGGGACTCCCACTGGGACTCTGAATTGACAAATTTGAAGTGAAGCCAAACCATCGTTCACACCCATCAGGCCTTTTCTATAGAGCAACCATCAATCGACACGTAATTATATAATTCCATATTTGAGGCAGCTCTTAAGTCTCTACTTCTTTTTCCACAAAAAGGTGATGGGTCACCTCACCTCCCAATTGTCCTGTTCTGGGGTAGCTTCTTTCATTTCGTCCCTTGTTAATTGCATCTAGATTGTGCGTTCTCCCTCTTCCATTCGACAAACCATTTATGCTCTCGTAGCTTTCTGTTTTTATGTTCACAATTCCAACTCAAAATTTTGGAATATTCTCTGAGGTTCTAGTTTGTATTTTTAAAAGTTAAATTTTAATTTGGATTTTGTTTAGTATAATTATAGAAATTTTTAAAAAGTTAATTATTAGAGAAGCATATTACTTAGGAAGTAAATAATTAGAGAAGTGTATTTTTTTTTTATGTTTGGTATGAAAATATATTTTCTGAGAAGTGTAATTGTAATGTGATTTTTTTATTAGTTAAAGATCATAATATCCTTTAAAAAATATAATAATATTATAATTAATTTAAAGAATTAATGTAGTTGTAGAAAATTAAGATATTTTGTTTCATGAGACCGACGATGAATAATAAGAGATTTTGTAATGAAATTTTTATTAAGTCTAATTTATTATTTAAGATTTTTTTTATAGAGTATTATTACTAAATATGAAATCAAATTACATTAAAAAAAATAGTGGTCCAACATTAAAACCATCAATTCTTAAATATGAAATCAAATTGCAATAAGAAAAACATAGTTGTACAATCATATAATATGAAATCAAATTACAACAAGATAAAAATATGAAAAACAATTAAATCACTAATATAATAAGAGAGGGGCGAGAATGTCTTTTCACAAGTCAGGACAAAAAATCCCTCCACCCCCAAGGTTTCTTCTTCCTGTACGAAGGGGAATTTTCGTCCGTAGCAACTTGGGACATTGTTTGTTTCATGGAAACCAAACATAGCAAGAAAAGTCACTTCCCAAAGAACTCAATTCCCCTTCTAAAATTCCCCCATACCAAACATGGGCTTAGAGTCATCATATTTGTCACTGAACTAATTAGTAATAATAGAAGAACTTCATTCTTGTGCCCAATATGGATGGCGAATTGATTGTGTCTCATTTCCGGTAACTGATGCGTTCTGCTGATTGCTATACTAGTGTATTAGATTTAGCTAGTTGGTTTCAATTTACTTAATCCAATCAAAGTATCATCTTGGTGAATGAATAATTTGGCATTGGATTAACAAAGTAATTGTTGATGGCAGATTGAGTTTGGAATTTGAGATGAGAGTATCCAAATAATCATCATCATGAAAACCTCGCAAAAGTTGCATAAAATGGACGCTTGAGAGCTGAGACAAATAATGAAAATATGGGCAGAGGCAAAAAGGACAAGATGTCTGTCGCAAATGCAAATTTTTGGGTAATGACACGTCGGGACAAATTGGGTAAATGGGAATTAATGGATGAATGTTGGTGTCGATGCAATGTGGGAGATGGTGTGTTATGTATGGGCCATATGTGCCCAAGTTCATTACAAAGAAAGAAAGAAATTGGATACTCCAATTGGTGACATGGCATGCCACATTGCCACTTGCTCTCTAATTTCAATTTCATCATGTACATGAGGATCCCCCTCCACCCATCCTTCTTCCTCCTTTTTCATTTCTATAATAATATTTGCTAAGGGAAGACCTATATATGTTGTTAATGCAAAGAATTCTACTTCTTCAATCAAGACAAAAAAAAAAAAGAGAATATTACTAAGAATGCTCACCTATAATACTATCTTAGGAGACTCTCTTTATCATTGAATATTTTTTTATTCATCTTTCATTAATTTTTACTTTCTTCTCTCTTTTTCTATCTCTTTCTCTCTCCTCTCTCCATGTTTCTCCCTCCTCTCTCTTCTTGTTTTTTCCTTTCTTTCTTTTTTCTCAATTTAAATTAATTTTTGATAAAACAGGTGCATAATTTTAATTAGTTTCTAATTTGTATGGTTTTTGTACTTTTTTAACGGTTGATGATGTATTTTTTTGGTTTTCATCAGTTTTTTTGTTAAGAGAATATTATATTTATATTTTGCAATAAACTCCAAATTTTGATATAGAAAAATTGTGACTGTGTTGTATTTTTTATTTAAGTAGTATCTCATGCTGCAGAATTTGTGTTGTATCTTTGAATATTCTATTAATTTTGGCAAATTGAAAAAAAAAAGAAGAAGAAGGAAATAACAAGAAGAGAGAGGAGAGATAAACGTAGCGAGAAGAGAGATAAAGAAAGAGAGAGAATAAATCATTTATTAAGTGAGAGAAGAAGAGGGAGAAGTAGTGATTGGCACATTGGCCCAGCCCGGTGGGCAGGCTTTTTAGGGTCGGGTCGGACCAATAGTTTTTGGCCCCTGGCCCTCCCCACCTATTTTTTAAATAAAATAGGGTCGGGCTTTGGCTTATGGTTTGGCCCGACGAACCGGCCTAGAGTATATATATTATATATATTTTTATATTATGTATACACAAAAATGTGGTAAATGAGCTGGTATGGCGCTCAACATTGTTCTTTAGTCCAGGGTTCGAATCCTTCTAGGCGTAAATTTTTTCTATTTATACAAATAATATATGAAACGTATGTATATATATAATATCTATGTTATAGACACAAGAATGTGGTAGATAAGTTGGTGAGGGTGCGTGATTTTACTCTCCAACCAAGGTTCAAATCCGACCACATGTAAAAAAAAAATTGAATTTATACATGGCCCATGGGGTGGCCCGGCCTCCACTTCTGAGTGGACAGGCTAGGCCAAGCAACCAGCCTTGTCGATCGAGCCTGGCCCAGTCCGGTCGGCTGTGCTGAAAAATTATCCTTAGCCTTGCCCGAGCCCGGCATGTCCAACGCTAGGGAGTAGTAAAAATTGATGAAAGAATAATAATAAAAAAAATCAATAAGAATAAAGTCTTTTAGAAAAGTGTTGTGGAAGACTACTCTTAGTATTTTTTAAAAAGAAAATGTGATTCTTTTTCATCAGAAAAATAATTCAAATTTTTGCGTTTTTTTTTCTTAAACCGCGCCTTTTTAAAAGTAGCTGCATGTCGATTTTAGTATAACTAAATCGTATCAGAATTCTACAAAAGAAAAACGATTTTTTAAGTATATTTCTTCATCTCTTAAAAAAAAAGTATATTTCTTCATCAATAAAGTACCTTCCAATACTAATTATATATTGTTATTTAGAATATTGGCAACCTACTCTAGTAAAGATTATTGATTCTACATACAAAAGAACTTGTATATTAGAGTTTATATTCATGATCAGCTTTTAAGCATTAATTATACTTTAGTTTTAAAAATCAACATCGTTAATGTCTTAACGATATTTAATAAAATTTCGTCTCCATTATATATGCATATTCAAGTTCTCAATCCATGACTACTCACAAGTTGCAAGTCTTGACAGACTAAGAAAAAAACGAAACTTCTTATCAACTGACATAGCCTTTCTGCCAGGCTTGACAAGAAATTAGTCTATCACAAGTTTAAATTAAAATTTGGAGTTAGTATAGAGGACAAAATTAATTCTTGTGCATGAGTTACAGGAAAGTAAACCAATGGGATGCCAAATGATAAAGCAGAAAAACATTTGTCCATAAGCCAATTGTGTCAAATCATACCACAATTTGTTGCACCATTAGGCATCCATACCCACTCTTTCATTCGGCAATGAATTAATCACCAGCTTAATTTCTTTATTTTTCTTCTGTTTCCTTTTCTAGTAAGTTCAAATTGGAAATCGAGAGTCGATGTTGACAACCATTTTCATTTTATTTGTTAGGTATTTGCCGAGATACTTTCTAATTTAATTTAATTTTGAAGATAACTTATACTAGTTTCCAGAAAACGAGAGCCTCTCAGTTTAGGCTAAGCTAATCAAAATCACCTTGATTAGGACTTGGCTGCAAATTTCAATAAGCTTGATATCGACCTTAATGACTTGGATGGTAAAAATGGTAAAAATGAAAAGACCTGATCGAAAGAGCAGTAAGTTGGATTATTTTTATTTTTTGCATGGGTTTGGAGAAGGGGGGACTTCACTTTAGTTAACGTCAATGGCATGCTCACAACACGAAAGAATCCAAAAAGTGCCTTCAAGTTTATAACTCACAAAAACAAAAGCATCGCTATGGTATGCGACAATCCATTCCAGCTGGGTTTTTCTTATAACCCACCAATCCCATCCTTTTCTCTCCCAGTTTTTTCACACTTTTATTAATGATTTCTAATTAGTATTCCCGAATCTCGTCTTCAAACTTAAATTAATCTAAATTCAATGTTCTTTTTTTCTGTTTGGCTGAGATTTTGTGTGTGTGTGTGTGTGTTTATTTATCATTCTTTAATTATTGATGAAGCAAAGCAGGATTAATCCAAAGTGGGAAATTACGGCGAGTCGGCGAATGCACTTCAATTTGTTTGATGCAAAGCTTCCAATAAAAAATTGACTACATTCACTTAACCCTTCGTTCCTTTACAACTTCCTTTTCCAATTGGTCATTTCAAGTCAACTTACGAAAAATTAATTTATTTTATAATTTTCTTTTCTCAAATAATTTAATTAAAATGACCTCATTTAATTTGTGGTTTTTGTTGGAATCAATGGTTGCAAAATTAGGACTCATATAGCAATTACCAAAGTAGAATAGGCAGGTTATAGTATGTATGCATGGCCATTTACACAAGCAATTAGACATTGCCGACCCATAGCCGCACTGTGGTTGTTTTAGCGATAAAGGTCCATGCCCATGTCTCATAAGATGCGGGTTCGAGCGACACCGGAGCGGAGCGTTGGGATCTTCGAGTGTTATTGTACTTGATAAAGAAAAAAGAAAAGCACATTGCCGACCGATAAATGTGGCCTGCAATTATAATCATTAATTTTCAAATACGTCTTTGATTCACTCCTTTTTGTATTGCCAAAGTTAACGAACAAATATTGCGGCTGCCAAGTGTGGAATTCTAAAGTAGCCACGTGCGGTATCTTAATTGGAGAAAACTGGCTTCCATGACATGGACGTGAATGAATGATTTTGGTTTATAGTAAGATGATATAAAGATCCATGCATGAAGCTTCCTTTTACATTTTTTCAATTTTTTTCCTAATGTGGGAATTTTAAGGTTTATTGTTTTTTGGGTACCTTGGGCGTGTGAGAAATCACAGTGTGTACATTCTTCCACAACTCATAACAAAAACAAAGCATATACTAATACTCTTTTTTCCCTCTTTTCTCTTTCAGGAATGGGTTGAAATTCCATATAAATGCACTTTACAACCCATATCCATATTCCTTTTCGTTGAGCTTTGAGTCTAAATTATTCCTTCCTTGAGCTTTGTTTTACTCTACACTTGTTAATGTATGAACTATATTTGACCTCCTTTAATTTATTAACTTCACTTATGAAAATGATGTCTCAAAGTGGTCTCACTGTTCCTTTTTGCTTTTACATTACATATTGGCCGTCTTATTTTATCATTGATTAATCTTTGACTCTCAAGTTCAATTTTGAAGAAATTTTACTGAGAGAACTCAAATTTACGATTTTATTAAGTATTACGACTTAAAACTACTCATTCATTATCACGAAATTGTTGGAGTTTATCAAGACTTTCAACTCGAAGTTACTTATCAATTGTGTATCATGTTGAAGCTTCGCGTTCCCATTTGACACGTATTTACATGCTAATAGAAAACAACAAAAATTAAATGTTGACAAATAAATTTTAGTTTTTCCAATGTGGAGGAATACGGGGTGGAGTGGCGACATTTGAAAGGGAATTTGAATAATTTGATCAATTGGAGGACAGAATATATCTTCCTTTCTTTTACAGCTAATAAATGTTTCTCTTTTTCTACTTCAAGCATTTGTGTGTGTGTTCACAAAAATTGAAGAATTCTGGAAGAAAGTAACGTGATTATTGGCTTACATGATCTTTCATTTTACGCTTTTTCTGGAATTATGCACACGGACACTGCTTTCACATTTAAGAAAAACATAAAATAAAGCGATCACTGATATAATATAACTGAAACGGTATCGTATTGTACACATTCACACACAAAACAAAGGGAAACAAAGTGATCACATAGGCTATACTTTTGTAGAACCACCAAGTACACCTGTGGACTTTTATGCAACTAAGGTCATCTCTTTCGAAATGCAAATTTCATTTATAAGAATCAAGGAATAAGTAATTACATATATATCAAATAAAAAGGAATGTGAAATTAAATAAAAAGATTTGCGAATAAAATTGTGTCGAAGTTTCACTGTTTTATTATATTAAAATTTCAGTTCTTCATAAATATTATGAATTTGAAGAATGAAAAACGATTAAAGAAAAATTTCAAAGTAATGATAATTAAGTTCATGATTACAAAATTGAGACGGCAACTTAATTAATATTTCCCCAGACAAGACAAAATTTGCTTAGGTTATTTTAAAATATCTAATGACGCAAAAAAATCCCCCTCAAATATCAATGAAGGGATATATGGTAAGGACTTGGAACTATATATGTAGAACTAGGGGCGAACCTAAGGAGGGTCCGGCATGGTTCCGTGACCCTCTCGAACCCGTAGTCTCTTAATATATAGTATATTTATTTAATTTATTTAAATATATTATATATATTTATAATATTATATGATAAATTAATATATTATATAATATATTATTTCTATTAATTATAAAATATTATTTTATTTATCATTAAAATTTTACTTAAATTTTATTCTACGTTCGGCATTTTATAGCACCGGATGGTTCCATGCTCTATATTAAATTTGAGGCAGAGAGTAGATGAGAAGTCACTTTCTATATACTAGACCGCATTAAGTTAGGCATTCCCAAAATTTCAGACGCCTTGGACATATTTGTTTTGTCGCTTACCCCCTTTTCTTTTTTTTCTTTTTTACAGCTTGTCGCTCACACTTTTAACATCTTATAATATTTGTATATGTATATTGTTACTGTCATTGCCTAGATTTCACAACATTCTCAATCTGTGTCTGCTCTGGGCTCATTCTCGATCTTTGTCTATTCTGAGGGATCATCATGATTTTATCTTTAAAAAATCATGTTAATAATTTGAGAAAGAAAAATACACATCAACTAATGTATTATTCATTCTGTATTCATAAGTCCTTATAATTTTATTACTGAAAAAATATTACAGTGATTTGAAAAAGAAATATGTTAATAAATTATTTTTAATTTCAATTTTTAAGCGATATATAAATATGACATTACACTTATAATTTCACAAGTAAGTTTTTTATACTAATTTCCATGTGAAGATCTAAGGAACAAGAACTTCAAAAATCCCCCGTCGAATGAAAACTACGTACAGTGTTTATGATGTTTAGGAACATTTTCCTGACAAAAAAATTATTGTTGAACTAAAAGATACAATAATGTCATATATATAATTTAAGAGGCTCGCACCGAAAACTTGCCTTTGACTCTTTCTGGTTTCTTTTCGAATGCAACTTGATGAAGGCAGTATTAACTTATGAGGTACCACCATAAGAAATGCTGGATAAAAAGCTGCTAATTATATATTAATTAAAGTTATCTTTATTAATTTTGTTGTTCTTTTTTTAGCTCTTTTCAAATGCTTTTTTTTTTAAAAAAAATATTATCAAATTCATTCCAAGAAATAATTATATCATCATTGATTATGGAGGATTATTTTAATATGAATACTGCAAATTGCAAATGATATTCAAATGCTAATTATTCTGGTTGAAATTAGTGGAGTTGTGATACTACCAGAACCATCATGCTATAATTAGTGGACATTAACCCAGGGTTTATGATGAAAACCAAATTCCCTATTGGTCATTACTAACTTTCTTTAATTAATTTACCCCTACCCCTACTGCCAGTGAAGAGACGTGCAAATTATTTCCAATGAAATGCAAACTAATTAACTCTTGCTTATCCAACCGATCGAGTTTGTAGCTCTTGTTGAACCAATTTTTTTTTTAAAAAAACTTTTTGTTTGATTGGTTACATTGGTATCGATTTATATGTTTTGTGTCATTTCAACATGACATGATAAATTATCCGAGTCTTTTCAAAATTATTAATCGATGGAAACCCACAATCAGCTTTTGTTGTATTTGTGTTTCACTCTAGATGTACCAAAGCTTGTTAATTAACTAGGTATAGTAGTATGTAGGAAAATGCACTCAAATTGGTGGATTTCAGAAATAGAGGGATCAATTTATACTGTCTAGGATCTAAGTTGACCTTCACCTTCCTCTCCCAGCTCTAATTTGCTTCCGTGGTAAAGCATCTCAGTTGACATTTTAGTTGGTGATGATATATAAGAGATTCCATTCCAGTAATGGTGAAGAAAACCCTAGTTTGTGCTTGCTTATGCATAAGGAATAGATTTATGCTCCATTTGTTGCAGATTAATTAATTCATAAGATTCAAAATAAAATGGGATCACAAAGGAAAATTCATTAGTTAAACACAACGAATACTTGATGATCTTCTAACCAATCAAATACTCAAATTTTAAGTTCTGTATCATCTTTTTTTAGTAAATTAGTTTGATCTCCGGATGTTGTCCTGAGATATATGACAATTTTTATTTTTTATAAATATTTAAGAGTATAATAAAAGTTGTTTTAAATTAAAAAATATAAAAATTAATATCGAAGTTCTCATAAGATTTATTTCCATATTTTTTTAATAAAATAAGTGAATATTGATCAAAATATTGAATATTTTAATGAGAATTGTCACATATCATATAATTGAAATTTCAAATGTCAAAATAATGGCTTATCAAATGTCATATTATTATGAAAATATATTCAACTTTTATATAAATTACACAATATTTTGATATTTTTTTTGCGATACAATTAATTTTGATTTGAGATTTGCGGAATCCTTACGAAAGAGATATTAAATTATACCGGATTTTAGATGAGTGAAATTTTTACGAACTATACTTTAAGTGCATATTACTTCACTACAATTATGAATAATTGTCGTTTTTTGAAATTAACTAAATTTATATATTATTAATATTTCATTTGATGCTATATTATATAACATGTAATATTTTATTATAATTAAATAAATAAATAATAAAAAAATAATACGTATTTTAATAAAATATACCATAAACTGTTTTCAACAAATTAGTCTTAAAATTTCTAAGATGCAAGTACAAATGAACATAAAATTAAAATTAAATAAATTGAGGAGAGACAAGGTGTGAACTGAAGGGTGAAGGCTTGGCAGTGAGTGGCGAAAAGCAACAAAAGAGAGCTTGTTCGTGTTGTGCATGCGGAGCGTGATCCACGCGCCTAACAAGCTCGTTAAAAAATCTCTGACATGAGATAGACTGATGGAGTGATGAGTACTGTCCAGCCCACTAACACTGATATTATTATCTTGGTGCATTTTCACTTTTTTAATTATCAAATAATCAATATTCCACTAAGAAAGCTCTGCTTCAAGCAGCGGTCATTGGTATTGTCTGGGCCATTTGGTATGCTCGCAATCAGGTAGTATTTGAAGAGCATTTCATTTCCATTTTTGCCACCATTAGATGTGTTCTTCGAGCCATTCGAGAATGCAATATATTCAGAGTGGGGACAATGACAAATACACAACATGAATTACTCATTCTCCGTAGAATTGGTATCACGACCATTCCTTCTCCAGCTCCCAGGATTATTCCAGTCCGATGGAGTCCTCCACCGCCAGATTGGATTAAAATAAACACAGACGGGGCTTCGATGGGCACTCCGGGAATCAGTGGCGGGTGGTGTCTTTCGCACATACTGTGGCTTTGTAAAAGGTTGCTTTGTTGTGCCTTTGGAGGACTGTTATGCTTTTGAAGCCGAATTGTTTATTGTTATATATGCAGTGAATAAAGCTCATTCTTTTGGTTGGGATAGGTTATGGATAGAGTGCGACTCCATGTATGTGGTCAAATTACTGAAATCTGGGAGCTACTCGGTGCCTTGGAAATTTTTAACTGGTTGGTCGCACTTCTTACAACAATTAGCGAGCATGCACTTCATGGTTACTCATATCTTAAGGGAAGGTAATATTGTGGCGGACAAGCTCTCCAAAGTCGGTCTTCTTGACCGCACAGAACATTGGTGGTTTGCTGCTCCAGATTGCTGTCTCTCTTTGGTGGAATTTGATGGGCAGGGCAGAGAGCATTTTCATTTTATTTAAGCCTTATCGGCTTTGTCTTTTCATTGCCCCCTTTTTCTTTGTATGGGGTTGTATAACTTAGATTGTTCTATTCTCTTTATTTTTATTAATAAATTTGAGCTCAAGAAGGTGAAGATGCTGCACTGGAGGTGTTAACTTAGTTGGAATGTCTGAGTTGTGATAACTGATTCTTGAGTCTCAGACCTTTCATTAAAAAAAATTGTTTGACATCTTCAACTTAAAAAACAAAAATCGAAACTAAGTTATACATGTTGCTTTTTTTTTTATCGTTGTTGCCAAATTTGAATCTGGAAAACATTATTAGTGTTGTTTGTTTTTTTTTTTTGAAATCTATTATTGTTGTTTGTTGAGACATGAGATTCTCTGACTGCATTCTGAGTTATGTAAGTTTGATTATTCTAATAATTGAGTGGAGGGTTCTGTAAGTTTACCTTATTCAAATAGTTTTATTTTCCAAGTTGAGAATACAAGACATGCTTCATTAACGTAGTCTGATTTATTGAGTTCATTCATTGAATCAAATATTCTCAAAAGCTTCAAGACATCTTTGCTTGAATAATGTTAACAATTATGTGATAATTTTTCTGAATACTTTGAACATATCTCAGGCTTTTATTTTATTTGTTTCGATCAAGAATATCAAACTCTCACTAGCTATATTCAACTACAATATCATTAAATTACAAACTTATTGAAAACCTAAACACGATATTTTAATGTTTCAAAAGTTATGATACCCAAATAGTTATTTTGATGGCCTAAAGTTGGAGAAATTAAATCACTAGCCCTACAGTTATAACTAGTTTCCATCTTTGTTCAACCTAGATCGTATCTACTATTCACTTGTTCGACATAAATCATCTCTGGTCTGAAAAGGGGACAAAAACCAATAAAAAATTATACAAATTGCATTCCCATCGTATAGTTGCATACATATTTGGTATTTCTATACATAAGGTATTGCACTTGTAGCATTATAGGGAGAACAATATTGTGGAATCTTATAAAAGCATAATAACCTTTAATTAAAGAAAGGTCTTCTATTTGGTCTGTATGAGCAACTTGCGTCATCTCTTTAATAACTTTGCAGCTAGCAAATTAAAATCATTTAGCAATGACTCCTTTTTTTTTTTAACTGCTGCTATTATAAAATCTTATCCTTTAACATTAGAAATGACTCTAGTTTTATTAGGCTGCAAGTTTATTAGTTATTAAACATACAGTGACTTTGATTTAGTGGCGAAAGGAGGTGGGGTCGGCCGGAGCTCTGGAGTACCTCTACTTCCCCACTAACTGACCCATTTTCGCACTTGGGGTTCAGACTTCATCCCCAATTCCAGTTCTAGCACTGACCCAACATCCTTCAATTCCTTATTCCGCCATTGTCTTGATTATGTCAAAAAAAAATCCAAAATGAACAAAATTTTCAATTAGACGTGTATATAAAATGGTCCTGCAATAATTAGAACCAAACTTTGTGATCTTCTATATATTTTAGACAGCAAGCTACTATAGATTTCAGATTCCATGCATGCAGCTGAAACACATAATATTAGTGCAGTAACTAGCTTTTTTTTTTACAGAAAAAGAGGAGGCGGGGGCGACCGGTAGGTAGCGTACTCCTGCTGGGCGTGACCATGCAGACTTAATCCCTTCCCACTACGGAATATTCCTAGAACCATAGCTGATATCCGACAGCTGCAGTAACTAGCTTCTATATGTATGAATTTAGCATTTATTAATGTATCCAGATTTTGTTATTTAAGTCTATGCAAATGTTTTATCATCCCATCTGACCGACCAAGCTTCCTTTGGTAGGACCAAATACATTTATCATATAGCAATAAGCAAATTGAATGATTTGAGCTGGATCGCAATCTATATAGATGCGATCACTCTAATAAAATTAATTTGAGTAAGTTTGTGGTTCGCACCAATCTCGTTAACCAATGCTGTTCACATCAGTTTTTATTACTTAAATCATTAAATTTTACAAATAAATAAATTTTGAATTCTTAATTGATCTCCTGGATTGAGCATCATATTAAATAATAATGAGATGGCAATAATTTAATTTCAACCATCTATATATATACACAAGCAATTAGGTATAAATGATAAAAATCTAAGTCTTCTCTAATATATAACGTTTCATGTTATCGCTAAATTTTTTTGGTAAAGTAGTATGAACTTATCTTCTTTCAATTAAAATAAGCTTTCAAGCTTGAGTTTACATATGAATGAACTATATATCTTGTAAGTGCTTTTTTTGACATATATATCGTGTATGTTAAAATGTAAAAGTAAAAATGTAAATCCTCTCTAATTTTCATAGGTTTCAAAATATTTACAACTTGTAAATGCCTGCAAATCTCAAGACCCTTGGTCGAGATGCCAAATAACTACTCCTGCCAGAAAAAAAAAATATTGTTAGAAAGATGTAGCTCGCTCCTGACATGTTGATTGGTTCGAGTCCGGTTCAGTTAAAACTTTGTTGTCTTACTCATAGACGTAACTCAATTAGATCGAGCTTGATGTATGATAAATTTACATATTAAATCAACCAAATATGTCTAGCACATTTGCCCTACATGTACTTAATCGTCGGTAAATTTATATATTTTTTGTATTTTGTGTAGGGTGAATGAGAATGCATGGAATGTGGAAGAAAAGTGATAAAAAATGCATGAAAAAAGAGTTTAAAAAGAAGTTAGAACGATGGGAAAAACGGAAGAAAAATCAATGCCACACCCTGGGCCACGGTCATGGCCATGACAATGGCCTCCTACTGCTTAAAAATTGAATCAAGCTTAACAAGGCTGAGAAGGGCCACAATCATGGCATTTGAAAGCCATGGGTGTGGCACAACACTACGACCATGGCATTCAAAGCAGAGAGAGGCCACGGTCATGGCCTCTTGATGCCACGGCCGTGGCCTCCTCATACATAGGAGAGTGAAAGTGACAAAAAAAAGCAAGGGTGTGGGACCAAGTACACATTAAGGGGCAATTTTGACAAAAATGTTTGTAGGGTTTGTAGGCATGACAAAGGCTATAAAAAATCTTAAAAATGCCCTCATTAGGTATCTTTTAGACATTCTCCACTAAAGATTAATCAAGTTCCAAGAGAGATACAACCCAAGTACATGTGAAGTACAACCCGAGTACAGATAGTGTTAATGAATTCTCTTTTGACTAGTATAACCGAGTACATGTGAAGACTAACACAAGTACAATTAGTATAACAACAAAACTGAAACTCTTTTGACTAGTGTAATCGAGTACATGTAGAGTACAACACGAGTACATACAACAACAACAAAAAAGAACAAAAATACACAACAAAACACCAACAAAATAAAGTACAAAACCAAAACCTTTATGTTTCCTTTGTTATTCGAGTACAACACGAGTACATGTGGAGTACAAAATTGAAAAAATGAGTACAAACTCTTTTGATTATCATAACTGAGTACATGTGGAGTGCAAATCGAGTACAAAACCAATTTAGGCACTATTTTTACAAATTAAGATTGAATACAAAATGAGTACAAAATCAAATTCCCCAATCCACCAACCTGTGAACCCTCTTTCCCACATTCAAAAACCCTTTTCCTTCAACTTCAAATCCACCTACACTCAAACAAATTCACAATTACAAAATCCACAAGCACCAAATCCAAAATTGTCACCGCTCTCAACCTGGACTCTTCGAGATCACACTTGGAGGACCCTTCCACCCCACTCATGACATCCAGAAGCATATGACAACCCTCTAGGACAAACGCCTCCACGAAAAGCGAAAGCTCTGTCTGCAAAACCCAGAGTCCCTGAAGTCAGATGGAGGAGGTGAAGGCAACGTTAGCAACGAAGAGGCGCGAATCATAGGCAAGGAAGAAGTAAAAGAGGAAGGAGAGGGTGGAGACATAGGCGGTGAGTGAGTTGTCTTTGGCATGGAGATTGAAGGTCTGGAAGGAGGATTGAGGAGAGAGAGAAGAGTGAGAGAGGAGTGGTGCGACTGAGATGGAGAGAGAAGAGGGCGATGACGCCGGTAGAGTTGTATTTAGCTTCGAGATCGAACGTTTGGTAAGAGGATTGAGGAATAAGAAGCAAATTGAGGAGAGAGAGAAGAGAAAGTAGAACGAGAGAGGAGTGACACATTTGAGATGGAGAGAGGAGAAAAAAATCCATTATTACAGCCGAAGAGCTAGAAGGCAGAAAGGAGGCTTGGCGAAGATGAGACTTACGATAGTAGGTGGAGAAGTAGGGGAGTGAAAAGGCGTAGATTAGGTTTAGAGAAGAGAGAGAGAGAGAGAGGTTCTGATGGAGAGAGAAGAAGAGCGAGGTGGGTGGGGAGAGAGAATTAAACAAATAGATATAAATATTATTATATTATAGAATACAAAATTAAAAATGTGTTAAAATAACTATGTTTTAAAAGGATATTGTAAAATTGAAAACTTAAATAGGAAAAAGTATACCAGGTATAATTTACTCTAAATTATACCTCTATAATAGTAATCAAAAACATAATTTCTTATGCATTTAAAAAGAGACAATATAGTACAATACCACATCACTACTAATTTTGTAAAATATATATATATATATATATATATATATCTTTATAAAACAAAATGAGTATAAATAAATGAAGTAGTTGATCTATTTTTGCTAAATTTAATTAGTTAGTTATGGAATAATCCCAACTTTAGCTGCAATTACCTTTTTTCTCCTTTATAGTATAATTGTAGAACTTAAATAATAAATGAAATCGGCGTAAAAACATCTTATTAACCCAGTAAATAGAATTCAACCTTAAAAACTGACTTACAAGGGGAGGCAACCATAAGTTTTAAACAATTTTTTTTTTAAAAATAAAATTAATTATTCTGAATATTGTTTTGTTTTATTAATTCTTATCGAGAATCAATCATTGGTTCCATAACAATCGAAGCGTCTCCAACACTACAAGAAAAGGCTGACTTGCGACGAAATTTTTCGTTGCAATTTTCGTCGCAACCATTGGCGGGAAGCTTCCCGCCAAACTTTTAGAGACAGATAAAAGTTGCGACTAGATGACTTTCGTCGCAAAATTTGCCACTAAAGCTTTATCGCAAAAATTTGCGACAATAAGGCTTCTCGTTGCAAAAAGTTTTTCGTGACAAAAAAAGTCGTCGCAAATTACAGACGAATTTCGTCGCAATTAAGTATTGCAAAAAAAATTAATTGTTTAAAATTGAATTAATGACTATCAAAAATTGTGATAATATATAGTTGATTTTTAATTTTTAAGTATAAAATATTTATTAATTGAATTAATGACTATTAAAAAATTGTGATAAAATAATATTCTCTTAGAGCAAAAAATGATAATATTGATAATATTAATATGTTAATTCTTTTATTTTGAAGCTCTTAATTTTAATTAATATAAAAAATTACACAATATGTTAATTCTTTTATTTTTTTATTGTACTTATGTTCATTACCATAAATATATTACATTTAATCAATAATTGGAGATTTGT
>CAODLS012541285.1:0-15820 GCA_948243855.1 Flueggea neowawraea
TTTTCTTCAATTGGTTTTATTGTGTGCGATCCTGTAGGTCCATTCAATGTTGGCAATGGGCCCAAAGCCCATAAATCATAAGCGGTCTCTAGCAAGACATTATGATTACCCAAATTGAACGAATGTCAATATGCATTAACAAAACCTATTGCAACCTTATACAACCCCTTGCCTCTCGATATCATGATTAGTATAAGGCATGAAAAGTCATCCTTATCTAACGCTAAATCATTTCATTGATCTCTTAGTGATACTGACTAAGTTAAATAGATGATAACTCTTATCATCTAATTTGGGTATGGCCATACACTACTCAGTCTCACTTATCAAATGGCTCGTGATATCTTCTCTCTTTACAAGAGTGGTAATTCCTTCACTTCACTCATGTTTCACAGCGTGACTCGTGGCATACCCAACCATACCCATACTAGTCAACCAGTACAGCCACGTTAGGCGTATGTCAAAGTATACGATAAATCACCTAAGAATCCATAGAGATTTTAGGTCGAAGGGTTCGAGTCTAAGCGTTGCACGAGAAATATTTATGACATGCTACCATATAGTATTCTAGTGAATAGATCAATCCAAATACATTGTTCACTAATATTTATCTATGTACTCTGATCGATATCTCATATCCTATGATCCGTAAAACAGGATCATCTCAAAAGATACATACTAGACTTCATTCATTGTCATTCCCATGACAATGATTGACTAAGGATATTTAGAATATTGTTCTTTTATGGATTAAGGTTTTACTATCCAAATCATATTTGATAACTTAATCAGAACCACTATCCACTGATAATTCATCCAATTAAATATGCACAGAAATAAGAAACAGGATGAAAAATGCCTCATACATATATATCAAATATAAAGGGGTTCGAATACAATGTGTTTGGGGCTAGGGCTTCCACTAACATTTCTTTACAGTCCAAAGTTCATATAGAAATACATTAGCAGTTGGATATTCATTACCTAAAATCACATTGGTGATTATGTTATAGTTTTGAACGAAGGAGCAAACAAGTTGTTCTTTTTCTTCCAGTCATCATCTAAATGCAAGAAATTGTAAGATTCACCTCGTTGCTTATTGTGAGGAAAAACTTCTTTATACTCCAAAGCAATAGATAACATCATATATATAGAATTCCACCTAATTCCAATCTAAAACAAGCTTCTTTCTAGGTAATTTCATTTTTTTTATCAATCTTACTAAATGTATGCAACCAAGAAACAGACTTTCTAATGTATGTTACACTTTCACGAATATTATGAATAATGTCACCAATTTCACTCAAGCCACATTGCACAAAAATATTTAAAATATGAGCACAACATCTAACATGAAAAAATTTGCCATCTAAAGGAAGTTTGTTGATTAGTTTCAAGTCTGTTTGAAGGTTATCAAGAGCAACATCATTATATAAAGCATTATCTACAGTAACTGTCTACACCTTTCTCTCAATTCCCTATTCAATAAAACATTTTTTAACGCATCACAAATGACAATGCTCGTGTGTGGAGGAGTGATATCAACAAAATTCAATATGCGTTTATTCAAAGCAAAACTCTCATCAATAAAATGACAAGTAACAACCATGTATTGGACATTCTGATCAGATCTCCATAAATCAGTAGCAATACTAACTTTATTCACACTCCTCAACATTGTTTATATTTTCCTCTTCTCAATTTCATATGAAGTAACACGATCTTTTTTCACCATTGTTCTACTAATTCTTTCATAATTAGGAGTTGCAGTTCTTATCACCAAGTTGAACATATCATATTTAACAAAAGAATAGGCATCTCATGAACCATAATCATATGAGAAATTACCTCTCTAAACTTTTCATGATCATACTTGAAATTTTGAATTGTGCCTAGAGTTTCTGTTTGGGATGTAATAGCAGTAACAAAACCTTTCAACGCAATTCATCTGGTAGTGCATGATTGCAAATGTTTGCTTTATTGGGTCATTGGTATGCTCTTATTAAACCCAAGTATTTCTTTGCAATGGATGCATTTTGCCTTCTTAGTACCATCTGACAATGTAATTTCCTCGAACTCATCCCAAACTTTTGATGTCCTCCTCCTCTTTTTCTTTTCATAAGAATTCTCCGATGATTCTTCCTACGCTATCTCATTTGTATCAGCAGGCTTCCAACTGTATATGTATTTGGAGTTGTATTTGTGGTTGAATTATGCATTGATTTGATGTCCATAAAATAAATGTCCTATGGTAATAGGAGCAAAATGTTAGAAAAAAAATTATAATACATAACTGGTAATAACAAAATAAAATAACAACAGAAGAAAACAATGGAAAATTAACAATTTTGACTTCTCAAATTTAACCAAACTCACTGACAGAAGCAACAAATCAAAAACTAGAAAAAAAAAACATTGTGGCTTCTCTACTTCGATAGAATTGAATCTAAACAAAAACAACCTAGTAAGAACTTTGCTCTCCTTTCTTCAATTCTATACTTAGTGGCTCCAATTCCACCCTATTCTCAGCACTAAAAACACAAAACATGTACTCCATAAGCTTCCTAAAATCAAAACACTAAAAACACAAATCTATTTGATCTGCCAATTGCAAAGTACAAGATGACAATAGCAAACAATGAAAGCCCACTGCATCAAAGCACTAACAACACAAGACATCGTACTTAGTGGTTCTTTGGGTGACATAAAGATGACATGCAAATTAAGAGCATGAATGCAAACACACTACATGAAAGAACTCACACTTCTCTTAAAACATAAGCTCAGTTTAATTTGTGATTCATGGAAACAAAAATCTTTAGAAAAAACATAATAATTTTCACAAGCAATAGAAAGCAGTTGAAGTTAAGTGACATACAGCGATGGAGAGACACAAATCGAGAAGGAAAAGTCGCAACGGAGATACGAAAAAGGAGGAGGAAGAGTCATAACGAAGAGACGAAAATGGAAAAGGAAGAGAGGCAAACAAAGAAGAATGGGTAAATGTAGCTAAGGTTGTTTGAGTGAGATGAAGGCTGAAGGATGGGGGCGTGCAACGCTAGGGTTGTTTTGGTTTTGAGTGGAGATAAACAAAGTGTGTGTGTGTGTATGTGTGTGTGTGTTTTGACTTGAGTTTGTTTTTTCGTTTTTTAATGGAGTGAGTCCATGAGCGTGTCACATGTTTTTTTAATTAACAATATTTTCTACAAAAAATATTTTTAAAAAAATTAATAATATTTTTTTAAAAAAATAAAAATACTATAAATTAATGAGTTGTGAGTCAATACTACATAGTATTGACTCTATATTTTTTAAAAATTGACAACATATTCAATGTTCTTTTAAATGATCAAAAATTTAATATATATAAAAAAATATATAGTTTATAACAAATGAAAGATTTTTATAGTTGTAATTTAAAGATTTAAGTGGTGAATAAATAAAGATTTGAGTGAAACTACGTAGTATTGACTCTATATTTTTTGTGTTAGACTACTTAATGTCTTTCAAGAAACAATAGCATTTAGATGTTAATGTTACTTAATGTCAAAGATTTAAGTGGTTAACAAATTAGGTGTATGTTACTTAATGTTAATAACATTTAGTGTGTATTAGTTTAACGTTTGAAGTTTAGTATATAGATGTTACAAGTAGTTTAATTGAGTTTATAGTATAAAGTTTAAGGTATAATATATAATAGTTTAGCATATAGACTATAGACATTATAAGTAGTTTAATTGAGCTTATAGTATAGAGTTTAAGGTATAATATATAAGATATATAGTTTCACGTATATATATAAGGTATAGAGTTAGAGTATTGAATATAAGGTACATAGTTCATCATTCCTCAACTAAAGAGATCATTGTATGTACTTGATGATCTTCATTTTCCCTTTAGCTTGATCTTTTATATTTTTGATTGATGCAAATGATAGGAATTTTGATAGACTGACAACCATTTCTTTGCCTTTTCTTGATGTACACCTAAATTTTAGGTTGTGTACACCTTTGTACACGTACATTTCATATTGTAGACCTATGTAAATTTCATGTTGTTTTCACCTTTTTACACCTAATGTTTAAAGTGTGTACACTTTTGCACACCTAAATTTCATATTGTAGACCTTTTTACATCTAAATTTCATGTTTTGAACACCTTTGTACACCTAAATTTCATATTGTATACACCTTTGTCAACCTAAACTTATGGTTGTACACCTTTGTACACAACCTAAAATTTTGGTGTACAAAGGTGTACACAACATGAAATTTAAGTATACAAAGGTGTATACAACCTTGTTGGCTCCAAGAATGACACTCTAAGAGGGGGTGAATTGAAATTTTAGAAAGTTAAAAACTTTTTTGAAAAACTTTTGAAAACTTTTGCGAACTAAAAATAATAATAAAGTTCTTTTTAAGTTAAAATCAAAGTCAAATGTAGAAGCAATAATATTTCCAATTCACACACAAAATAAACTAAATATAAAGCAAAGTAAAGAGAGTAAGGGAAGAAAAAATGAAGCCCAAATTTATAGTGGTCAGTCCTCCTTGGCTTACGTCTACTCCTTGAGAATCCCTCAAGAATTTCAATCCATTATCTCCTCACTTGCGGGTAAAGGGAAACTATTTACAACATTTGTTTTTTAGGGATCAATAAGCAAACCATTGCACCTCTAGTTTTTGTAAGAAACAGACTATGAATCCTTCAACCTTTCTTGTTTTTCTAAGGAATCAAAATAATGAAAACCTAACCACTAGTTTTCTAAGGCTCAACTAACAAACCACTCTTGTTTTTCACGGCTCAACAAGGAAACATATCTACCCTCAAACAAATGCCTTGCTTGTTACAAATTCTTCCATTGATAACACAAAATCAAGCTCAACCCAACCCAACTATGATTGTAAGTAAGAATAGCTCAAATGGATATAAATGTAGAAGATGAGAGAAATTAAGATAGCAAGGTTTAGTAAAGGTCTCTCTCTTTTCTTCTGTCCAAAGACATATTTACAGCCACTTGGTGAGAAATAGTCGTTGCTAACTTCAAAATAGCTATTGTGAGTAAATAGAAAACTCTGTACTACAATGAAGTTATTGATTTTACGTATGTAGCCTCCCCTCTACGTGTGTAGGCTTCATGTCCATCAAATTTCTACGTGCATTATATGCAGCTATGCATGCATTGCTTTAAACTCTGCATCCAATGGTTTTTAGATATATGCCTTTGCGTGCGTTGTACCATCTCTATGTGCGCAAAATGCCTCTTCTGCGTGCTTAATCACAATACATAACGTGCGTTGTCGAATTCCAAGATTGCACTTTTGATTCCTACATCAGCATGTGTTAGGAATATTCAAATAAGGAGCATTATAATGGATATGTCAGTCCTTGTCCTGCAGCACACCTACGTGCGAAACCATCATTAACGTGCGTAGCCTTCAATTCTTCAAAGATCACACTTTAGCAATTTGCATGTGTAGATTCATATGAGTACGTAAAGCTCTTCATCTTCAAAGTTTGTACCTTTGGACTTCTACGTGCTTAGTTGGCCACTTCTGCGTGCTTAGAAAATATCTAATACTTTTTGTCTCTAAAATGCACACTTCTATGTGCATTATGATTCGATTATGTGCGTAATAGCTCTAGACACGAGTGTGCAAAATAGATGTGCATTCTCCTTCATTTGATCAACCTAGTCTACACGCTTAGATCACCATCTTTATATGCACTACGTGTTTAGACATGTTCTTACGCACGTAATGGCCACAATTCACCTTTACACATCTTTCATAGATGTTTTGTGAACATCATCATCAAAACTGAACTTAGCAAACCTAAAACTTAGGTGTACACAACCTAAAATTTAGGTGTACAAATGCGTATACAACCGCAAATTTATATGTATAATGGTGTCTACAACAATAAATTTAGTGTACAAAGGTGTACACAATATGAAATTTAGGTGTACATAACCTCAAATTTAAGCGTACAAAGATGTACATAACCTCAAATTTAGGTGTACAAAGGTATACAAAAAAATAAATTTAGGTGTACAAAGGTATATACAACATGAAATTTAGGTGTACACAACCTCAAATTTAGGTGTACAGCTTCATACACCTAAATTACAATTGTGTACAACTTTGCACACCTACATTTCATGTTGTGTACACTTTTGTACACCTAAATTCAGGTTGAGTATATTTTTGTACACCAAAATTTGAGGTTTTATACACCTAAATTTCATATTGTGTACACCTTTATACACTTCAATTTATTCTTGTGCACACCTTTGTACACATAAATTTTAGGTTGTACGCCTTTGTACACCTAAATTTCATGTTGTATACCTGTGTACACCTAAATTTTAGATATTTTCTTATAAACATGTTATTTTCCACTAAATAAATTGTTAAATTATTAAACTTAAAATTAACTTACATATATTTCAACATAACGAATAACAATTATTCATGTTACATATTAATAATTTAAAAGTAGAATAAGAATACATAATATTTAGTTTATATTCCTATATAAATGAGCCTAAAGTATGGCCTGTTTACGAGCTTATTAAACGAGTATGTTTATGAACACACAAAAAAACTCTGTTCGCGAGCTTTTTGAGTTAAGTTTTTTGGTGTTTAAACTTGACTCGTTTATGAAGTCGAGTTTTAAATTTTGTTCAAGCTCAACTTGTTTATTATCGAGCCAAGTCATAAACAAACTTTTATCAAGCTGAGCACTGAACTGCTTACGTATTTGCAGCCCTAGTTATTTTAGCTGATGTATTTTTTTGTTCAAAGTTTAGGATCTTGAAGAAAAAAAAAACATAATAAAAACATAGCATAATACAAGATGAGCATTTTATGGAGAGTACTAGATGATATAGTTGGATGATAAATATTGCATTTATCATCATGGTAAATACAATATTAATTACGCTCAATAATTATCAAGATAGGCGTATATTTATATATGACATTAAGTAAGTGAAAACTAGAAAGGGGACTGGGACTCTGCATAATTCCCTTCCTCCATCCTTGTCCATATTACTCCCTCTATGGATTAATTCGCTATTTTTTTATATACTGCTCTAGTCAAAAATTAAATTATGCATCTCTTAATATTGTAGAGTACTTCAACACCATTAAACTATAAGATTGTTGATATTGATTCACTATTTAAATTGCCTTGAATTCTTTCATTGTTTGCTATGTGATCAGAACTTTACAATAATCAGTTGACAAAAAAAAAGAATTAATTAATAAAAATTACCTGAATTTTAGGATTTATATCAAATCAAGCCTATTTTTTCAAAAAAGTATTTATAAATTCCCAAACTTTGCCTTTTGAATCAAATGTCTATGTTGTCAGTGTGCTGTCTATTTTGTAGTAAAATGTTGACGCGGCATGCGAACGTGATCGTAGTGTTGATGTGGCATATCACATGTCATCAAAGAAAGCGTTGGTAATGACGCATCATGAGTACCACATGACATTTATACACGATATATTGATATGTTATAAGGGTTAATTAATAAAAATAGCTGGAACTTTGGGGTTTGTATCAATTTTAGCCTATTTTATTGAAAAAATTACTCAAAAATTCTTAAGCATTGCCTTTAATATAAATTCTAACATACCGTTAATATGCTATCTAATTTGTTTGTTAAATGCTAATATGGCATGTTGAAGTGAACATAATGATGACATGCCATCTTATGTCATTAAAGAAGGTTTTGGTGTTGACTTGGCATGTGGATTTTATACAATCTTTTTTGTGTGTGTAATGAAAATGCAACTCACTGTGTTCACCGTAACCACCACCATCAATCTTTCACAGCCACCACTAGCAACCTCAAGTATAACTAAAATACAACTCAAATTGAATTTCAAAATCACTCTATGTTTCTCTTCTTTCAAAACCAAACTACCTTATTTTTTGAAACCCAAAATCAACAACACAATCAAAACAAAGTGGACACACACACAAATGTCACATTATCATTGTTCTCATGTCAGCATTTAACAGATAAAATGGATCTTAACCCGACTTGGGTCAAAATATGGTTACCATGGACAGAATAGTAGCTTCAGTCACACACACACACACAGAAACGATTTCCAAAAGCGAATACAAAGGGCAACAAAGCATTACTAACATCAAGGTTGCCAGAAGCCATAAAAATGCTCGTTATGCAGTGCAATTTTCGTTTGTACATGTAAGATCCTGTATAAACAATACAGTTCACCATGTTCAATCATAGCAAGAAAAACCTAAACAAAATGATATTGAACCTTAAATCACTACAATGGCCCTGTCCTGAGGGCACTGTCTAAATCAGCAATCAGATCGTTCACATCTTCTATCCCCACTGATATGCGAATGAGATCTTCTGTCAGACCTTTGGCTTCCTGCACTACAGCCAGTATACTTGCATGGGACATAAAGCAAGGCATGCTTATAAGGAACTTGACGCTCCCCATAATAGATAACCACACAGTCACAACGTATTTTTTCATCCAAACTAGATGCCAAGTATGTCCGCCTCATCAAACTTAAGATTACGTCAAAGCATATACACAATGCAAAAACTCGATTTGATTACTAAACAGCCATTGGAACTGTTAAATTAGCATGTAGGATTTCGAGGCGATAAAATCCAAAAACACCGTTTTCAATTTCTTTCAAAAGTGCATCTCACAGCGATTGGTTTTGCATGATTCCTCAATTATCTGAAGTAGCGATGTAAATAGTACAGCAATTATAAATGCATTGTATTGCTAGATGCACATTTATCCGAGTTCTTCGTCACTTGGATGCAAATGAAAGAAAAAACATAACAAATGCTAAATCATAAGTGCAATAGATGATTACCAAAACCGACGTTTATGATGAAATACTTGATAGTCTTAACAACATGCTTTGACAATGCCAATGACCCTTTTAAAATGCTAAGCACAAATCCAGCACTTTTTGCCTGCAAGATGGGACAGAAGGTTGTAATTTAGCGGTAACAAATTATTGAATAGATCTCATTCGATCTATATACCTGGGAACAGCCACAACTATGGTGGGTGATGGCCTTTTCTGTTTCTCACCATGGTCGCAATGTTGGTGGCCAATGCCATGGCCGTGGACAGAACTTGGCCATGGTCGTGGCCTTGGGTGTGGCGCTAGGAAGTGGTTCTCGCCATGGCCATGGCGACGCCCATGACCAACTTCAATCGATCTCTTTCTTGCTCTTTTCTTTCATGCAATCTCCTCTTCTAATCCCTTTTTCCATGCCTTTTTTCGTCCTTTTATTCTCAGCCATGCAATCCTTGCTTACCCTACACATTAATTAAACCGAATGTATGTAAAACAACCAATAATTAAGCACAAATTGGGTAAGAATGCAAGGATTTCTTGCTTGATTAACAATGTAAATTTAACTTACATCAAACTCACCCACACTTACATTTTTGTTTGTCCCTAAGCAAAACAATCTCATCCCAAAGGAGTAAAATATAATTTGGATGAAAAAGTAAGAGCATCCTTATATTATTCAAGTATGTACAAAAAATTATTAAAGAAGCAACAATAGCATCTATTACTTACTTGAACCAAACTTTCGCAATCTGAAGTGGCAAATTCAAAACTTTATCTATCAAATCAACTAGCTTATCAGCATTTCTTGGCTCATCTCCCCGATTGCTAAGTTTTAAAATCATTTCCATTAATTTAGAGTAAACTTGGGCACTTGTATTTTTACTTTTGATAAGTGCTTTTTCTTCTATAAGTTAGCAAATTAAGGGTTCATGTGATTTCACTTGCTAATTCCGACCAAGGGTACTTATCATTTCCTCTTTGGTGGCAGGGCCACCATGCATTTATCCTCGTTTCGATTCATCCTCAAAAGGGAGGCTTAACCGTTTAATACACTTGTTTAAGCACATTTTCTTTTCTTTATAACCAAGTTTACCCTAAACATTTTCCACAATATCTGTAAAACTTTTACACATATTTGCAATCTTACTTGCATTGCTTGCTAATTGATTGCATGGCTCCAATGATTAGTCATAAGACAAGGAAGTTTATTGGACAAAAATAGATATACTTAAGCATAGGGCAATGTGATAAAGAACACATTCTAGAAACAACTCTTACATACCATTATTAACTAAAATGCACAAATGTAAGTACTAACCACGAACCTAACTCCTAAATGCAAAAATATGCAATGCATGAACAACCTAAAAATAACTAGTATGTAAATTAAAAATGCAAATACGCAAATACAACTCTACACTAAATGCACATGCAATCCAAGCATAAGGTAAATCATCACATTACCCAAGGAGGATCATGTCCTTCATCATCCTGATCATCATCATCCTTGTCCTCATCTTCAAAATATTTAAAAAATTTGGTTTGCAATGGTTCGAAAGGAATGTCTAACTATGGTGGCTTGTTGAAGTAATGAGTATTTTTTTGGAAGTTAATCATCTCCTCTTGTATCCATTTCAAATGGTGCGCCATTTATCTCATCAGTTTGCCTTGAACAAATTGTTCCTTTCTCACAAGATTGAGGCGTCACTTGGTGAGTTACCTCCTAGTAAAGTCGTCCGAGGTCGGAATGCATGTGTCCAGTTCACGGGGAGAATTTTCTTTATGGATTCCTCCTTGAGGATCTTCTTGGTTAGATGGAGGTGGCAAAACATTGCTTGGGACCACGTGGAGTGACAAATAAAAACTCGCCTCTCCAATGATCTCCATAAACTAAATGCATACTCTTCCACATCTTTATATCCAACAAATTCGTCTTTTTCATTCCTTTAAGTCCTTTTAACTTAACCCCAAAGAACTTATCCATTCTTGTCACATAAATACCCACATAAATTTGCCTTGATCTCTTAGTGCTCAATGCATGAAAATGCATAGCCATCATCTTCCCAAGGCCCAATTTCTTTCCACTTTTCATGTTGTAGATGCTAAGCAAGTCCAATTCATTCGTCGTACTATCACTCTCACCCCTTCCATTGATCATCATTTTTAGCCACTTGTGAATTAACCTATACACCGAATTACTCATTTGGGTGGCCTTATAGACTCCTCCTTTAAATGTCAAATTCCTATTTTAACAAAGTTCATTCCAAAACCCATGTTTATCCCATTTAAGTCTATAAGGATCAACCCTCACTTCACCTCCATTCATAACCTCACCATAACAACCACAAGCTAATCCAAACTCATTAAATGTCAAATCCCTAATTTAACCACCAATCTAAAATTAACATCATGACCATCCCCAGTTCTCCAATCCACTTCAAATGTACACATGACTTCAAGATTCAACACCTCAAAAACGTGTTTAACCACATTATATAAGTAATAAAACCCACAATTTTTGAACAAATATTCTACCTTATCCTTAACACCCATAGCAACTAAATCATCTTTGTCAGCATATCTTTCGATCATAATAGTAAGAGTAGAGAGTTTAGAATCGCTCTCCTTTGCTTTCTCTCCTCCATTCCCAAAGTGAAAGAATGGGTGAGCATCCAAAGACAGGTGGCCTTGTTAAGAAGTAGTAGCCTCTAGAGACATCAATTTGTCTTCTTGAGAAGAGGGTTGCTTTTGTCAAAAGAAATTGATGCGACACTCTCTCCTAAAAGTGATAGTTTCATTGCTCTCTTGTGAGGGATGGTTCGACTTCATTTCTTCAATGGGATTTATTGGATATTGATTGAGGCATTTCTTGGAATTTCCTTTCCTTTAGCCATTACTTCTCCTAGAAACCAACAGAAGCAGACAATCTCTTCCTAAATGATGATTAGTAGGAGATAAGGTGTAGAAAATGGAAAGACAAGTGAAAAAAGTAGTTTTTTTTGGTAAAATAAGGTTATTTGAAGCTTTCTTCAATGGAGATTTTTGTCAAGGACAACACTACTAATCTGTGATCTTTTCTTTTTATTTTTTGTTTAACTATTTGTCTTTCATTTGCACTTTGTAGGTAATATATACTCTTGAGGCACTCTCAAAGTTTGAAAAAGGAGGAGATCATTCCCTTGATACCAGAGATTGAGAGATTGTGTAGAGCAAACCGGGCTAATAGACAAAGGGAAAGGACGGCAGAAAATCCTAGGCCTCGCGATGACCATGTGGATGATGCTAGAGTGGGCCAATTACCTAGTGAAGGTCTTCATAACTAAATAATGGTGCGCATGAATTTGAGGGAGATCCAAGGGCTAGTAATTAGAGCTTCACCTTCTTGTATTCGACTAAGCTCGGCTGCTCAGAACTATGAGTCAAAGAATATCCACTTCAGCATGTTGCCTTCTTTTGAAGGGTTACCACCCGAGGATCCACTCACATTTTTAAGGAGTTCTGCACCACCATACAAATCTTTCCCTTGCATGATTTGATGAATGAGCTTTGAATAAGGTGCTTCCCTTATACATTGAAGGATAGAGCCAAGACTTGGTTGATCAATCTCGTAACATCTCACATCGCTTGGGAGATGTGGTGAGGTATGGTTTATAATGCCTAAAATCTAACTAGTAGATAACTTAAGTTAACCTGTTCGAGTTGGTGGTTTGGGCCTGAAAGTCGTCTAAGCTAGTTAGATCTAGGTCATTACAGGTGGTATCAGAGATAACCTGGTTCAGGCTTATGCATGGCTGGTGAACTCGAAGGGATGGATAATCGGGTCACCAATGCACCACAACACCCAAGATTTGGTCTGCAATTAAGATGGGTTGACGCGACAAGGACGTTGCAGATTTAAAGGGTTGAGAATGTAACATCCCACATCCCTTGGGAGATGTGGTGAGGCATGGTTTATAATGCCTAAAATCTAACTATTAGACAACTTGGGTTAAATTTTTCGGGCTGGTGGTTTGGGCTTGAAAGTTGTCGAGCCACTTAGATCTAGGTCATTACATTAAAGGTTTTTTAAGTAAAAATCTCATGAGCCTAAGTCGTGGATAAGGTGAGCAAAACGTTGTTGCCCTTGATATCATTCTTCTTGCCAAAAGCTCTAAACATCTAACTCCATAAAAGTGTTTATAACGCTCTGACTGGGACCCAGTCCTAAGCTGCAAACTCCTAGTCGTGATTGTGGACCAAGGTGGTGTGGATATTGATAGAGACACCATAATTTTGGTGTTGTAGAGTGGCTATCCGAACATAAATGGATCTATAAGTTCATGACTAGATCGTGTTCTTCACAGTTATTCGTTGTTTTACAAGGTAAACATTTGCAACTCCTTCCTTATTGTATGTATCGATTGTTTACATGGATCTTGCAAATTGGTAACGTGTAAAATTTTTAAAAATTTAGCTGTGTTTTCTCTATACGTTATCCAATACTAGATTGAGTAGATTTCAATAGAAAAAAATGCATTTAGTGGCATAAAACACTTTGCTTATTTTCATTGAACTACTCAACGAACGTTTTTCAAAATGCTCTATCACTTTGACCATTACCGACAACACTATCGGTTGAAGTTGTAAGTCATGCATTCACAAGTAATTTTTCCTTGATTTCTTCATTGGGTTGTTTGGTTGAGATAATATTTCCATCCATTGATTGTGAGGAAAATAGGAGAATTTGATAATTTGATAATGAACCTGTTTTTGTTGCAATTGATAGATTGGTTTGGGAAGCAACATCTTTTGGAGGATTATTTTGAATATTTTGGGGAAAAAAAAGGATGTGGATAATTTTACGTTTGTGAGTGGAAAAAAGAATATGATAAATTAGATGTATTTTGTGAGTTTTGGGAATATTCAAAATTTAGTGGAAAATATGGATATAGTAGACTTTGAAAATTTTGCATATTTGGAGGATAAAACGAGAATGGTAAATTTTGAAAATTTTGGCATTTGAGTTTTGAGAAAAATGATGAATTGAAATTTTGATCCAGTTTTCTTAGAGAATGATAAAAAATTTGGAATGATAAAGTGTTGAATATAAAAAAAAGAATATATAGTTATAGTGTTGTAAATTCATTAAAAAATAAGAAAAAAAAGCCGTTTGTGAAAAGTCGTTGGAAGAGCTGTTAGAAAAAAAATTGCAACGATTAAAGAAAATAAGAAAAGAAAGAGGATAAAAAAGAAAACGTTGAATGGTAAATTAAAGGAAAAAAAAATAGAAGAGACAAAACATAAAAAGACACAACAGATAATAAATAAATATATATATATAGATTAATTACACAATTATATTAAACAAAAATCAAAACTCCACATTTCCACCAGATAAAAACAATTTTCCCGACGGTTTTACATTATTTGAATTTTCTACATTTTCTCCATGAATTACCTGCTGAAACAAGTTAGGATCAAAACCAACTCGTATCCTTGGCACGTGATGGTCACGCTCCCTTCTTTTCGATAAAGCCAAGGCCCAACCATCTTAGCCAGCCAATCACTGCTAATCTCATTTGTGACTACCACTGCGACTTTATTTTGTTGATGTTTCCTCTTTAGGAGGCGCGTACAATCAAATTGTGGTTTTCCTGTAAACTTAGATATGCTTAAGATTCCAAAATTGCTCCCTCCATTTCGATTTATTGTTTAAAGTTTCAGCATGCTAATAAAAAAAATAAAATATTTAAATTTTAAGCTAATTTAATTTTTATATTTTTTTAAAAGAAAGACTCTTATATTCTTAAAACAGTAAAACATGCATTTTAAAAAAATGTGAGTTAAATAAAGGTATAAGTTAAAAATTTAGTAAATGCTCTCTTAGAATTGTAAAATGACAATGACGCTTCCAATTTTAAAATGACAAAACAAAGCAGACATTCCAATTTTAAATGTTAGTTTAAAATCTATGTTATATATATATATATATATATATATATCTTCGCTGAAATTTTGTCACAAAATTACGCCAGTCTACTTCATCATTACTTTGAAAATTCTCATCCTGTTTTTTTCTCATATTTGTAAAGCAAATATGCCAGCTTAGAGTAATGATAATCTACGTCAAAACTAGAAGTTTTAATCTTCTTCCCGATAACAAAATGCTCACTAAAAGACATAAGAAATAATCCACAATCACTACCAAAAAAATACAGAAAACAAATTAAGTAAAAACTCAACTAGAAATTTACTGAAAAATAATCACTAATCAATTAAAGCAAATTAAGTAAAAAAACTAAACATCAACTGAAAAACAACCACTAACTAGCTAAAACAAAAAAATTCAACTAGAAATCAACCATAAAACAACCACTAACCAACTAAAGCAAATTAAGGAAAAAAGGTCAACAAAAAATCAACCAAAAAATAACCACTAACTAACTAAAATAAATTAAGCAAAAAAACCAAAAAAAGAATAGAAATCAACCGCAAAATCAACATTAGTCAACTAAAGTAAATTAAGCAAAAAAAATAACCAAAAAACAATCATAAATCAACTGCAAAATAACCATTAGCCAACTAAAGCAAATTAAGCAAAAATAAACCAAAAAAAAAGAAATCAACCAAAAAACAATCACTAACCAATTAAAGCAAATTAAGCTGTCACAACCGTAACCAACATTTCATACATACGAGCATGCATCGCATATAACGTACATAGTTGTCATTCATTTGGGCATTGCATATATTATTAATACATGTTCTAGATGGTTTTAGAATATTTTAAAGGGTGTTATGAGAGTAAAAAAAAAAGGGTTACTTGTAACAGAATCAGGGGTCAAAAATGGAATTATTAAGAGAGAGGACTGAGTAGGTAGTTTCTTAAACACATTAGGACAGTTCTATAAATAATTTAAGTGGATGATTAAAAAAATAAATCAGAAGAGTTAGTGGATGCCAGGT
>CAODLS012541296.1:0-12254 GCA_948243855.1 Flueggea neowawraea
TAGAGTATGAGTAATTTGAGAGTATGTAAATAAATTTTCAGAGTTGAGAGAGTTTGGAGGAGATAAATGAATGTTTGAAGTGTAAAAATGAGAGAAAAAATGTGTTTAGGGGGTATTTATAGGAAAATGGGTAAAATTAACTGTTAGAGACCAAAATGGTAATTTTCAGCCCCCAACGGTCGGATTTATTTTTTTTTTAAAAAAGATAAATGTCAGGCTCGGGGCTCACTGGGCCCCACGCCTAACGAATGTAGTTTGTTCTCCTGCAGGAGGACGGACTACCAGACTGGGACACAGTAACACATCCCGGTCTAAAGGGCACCGTTCCTAACCCTGTTGTGGACAACCCAAATTTAGTTGTAAATGCTGTATCTAACCCCAGCTGGGGACAGTTGGGGTTGGGTCACTCTTAATTAAATGTAATTATTGCAGAGTACAATATAATTATTGAGGTTGGATCATTCTTAATTAAATGTATTTATTGCATACTACAGTATAATTTTTTTGTATTTTAAGACTACAATATAATTACTGGGGTTGGGTCACTCTTAAATAGATGTAATTAAGTATAATTATCTCTACAATTTAAGAGTGACCCAACCCAACTGCACCCAGCTACCCAACAGGCCAGACAAGAGAACTAAGAATTTAATTTAATTAATGGATTTATCGAATAAATCAAAAAGTACACCCATCGTACTGGCTTGTCAACTTCATTTTTTTATATTAAAAAATCGAAAAAATGACAACAACGTCATCGACTTCTACCATTAATTTTGAATAAATTATCCTCATTGTCACTCTCCTCAGCCGTCCGATTCCATTCCCCTGAATTCTTCACCGTTAACTCGGCCACCTCACCCCCCACTTTCTCCTCTATTTTCAGCCACAAATCCAAGATTCGCACAGTCGGAATCCAAATCATCATCAAATCTATATCATGTCGTTAGCCACGATTGACATCTGTAATACTATCCTTATTTGGACTAATTAATTTGTCATTGTGGTTTTTAATTCAATTTACACTGTTTTAATTCAGTTTGTTTGTTCAAGTGATTTTAATTAATGAATTAAATCATTTTTAAAAAATCCATGGCAAAATATAAATTTCATTTTTTTTGGTGTGGGAGACTTTTATATTTAATTGAATACATTAAATTCGAAAAATTATCTTTAGCACTGAGAGTCAAAATTTCAACCCACCATTGAAGAAAATAAATAAAATGAAAAAATGAAGTTCTATTGCAATAATTCATTGTTTATTTAAAAAAGCATTTAAAAATATCATAAATTCTAGAAAACAATATTTCTTGAAAAAGGCAAGCGAAACTATTGGACAAATTGCAATAAAGCCACAAGAATCGAATGAGAAAATATAAAAATAGCGTGGAAGAAATCCTAAGGAAGGAGAGAGAATCAAAAGAGGTATATATTTCTATTGGCAGAGATGAGAGTTGAATCAAGCCTACGGCTACTTTGCATCAAACACGAGAGTGGAGGAGAGAGAGTCTTTCATAAGGCTGCTCACATCGGGGCTATCAGCGGCTAGGATCCCAATAAGGGATCTTAGGCCCCGCGCTTGACACGCACATATTTTTTTTAAAAAAACAAAATTTGACAGTTAGATTATTTTGATCAAACGGTCAAATTTACTCTAATGATATTAAAATAAAATTGTGTTTAGTAAAAAATTGAGTAGGCATTCCGCGGAACTCTTAAAGTAGCCTCTGAGTTACAGATGAAAAAGCTGAGAGGTTAAGAACTGGAGACTTTAATAAAATAACAATAAAAACGTTGAACAGAAGTTCCGTGTGACGACTTCAGAGACCCTAAGTTACGAGTAGCCTAAAGCTTTCTCATAAAGATAATGTCTGCAACCGGCGGCGGAGGTGGTGACGCTGAGGAGGACAAGAAGCCTGGAGATCAATCTGTTCACATCAATCTCAAAGTCAGAGGCCAAGTACACGCCTGCATACTCTGTTATTGACATGCAAACAAATTATCCTGTTTGTTGTTGTTTATTTTGCTAGATTAAGATCACATTTTTGGGCGCTTGATTCTCGCGTTCTGAATTAACAGTAAATCTTGTTTTGCAGAAACTTAGATTGCAGAAATAGATTATGGATTGATAAATTTGATGTATTATACAGTAAAAGGATAGAGAGATTAATTTATCGATGCAATATTATATATACTAATCTCAATCTATTTAGTGATATTAAATTATATGGTAAAATAGGGGAATAGATTGTTCTTTTTAATTTTGTTCAACATAGTTGAATATGTAAAACAGCAATTGTGTATGTTGAAAAAAAAATGCAGAACCCAAGTATGGTATATGATTAATTTGTGATACGTAATTTGGAATTTCATTGGTTGTTTGGTGGTGTAGGATGGAAATGATGTGTTCTTCAGGATAAAGAGAAGCACAAAGCTGAGGAAACTGATGAATGCGTACTGTGATCGCCAGTCGGTGGACCTCAACTCCATTGCTTTCTTGTTTGATGGCCGTAGACTTCGTGCTAAGCAGACCCCTGATGAGGTATACTATTGCGTCTTTCTTGTGAATTATTATTGTTTTTCATATCATCCACAGTTTCTTATGAATTTTGCACCATTCTATGTCAAATTGTTCATTCCTCCTGAAATTTGAGTGGATACATAAAAAGAATTTAATCAGTGATAATAGTACTAGTAAAGATAAAATTATAATTATCTTGTTGATTGAACTTGATATAGATAATTTTGTCTCAATCTAAGATGGTAGATTTATTTGATTTGAATTACATCATAATAGGGAGCATAACAGCTTCATGTATGGCACAGTTGAAATGCTTATTTCACAGCAAGTTTCTGAGGTTTTCTGCTGCATCCAGCTGGAGATGGAAGATGGTGATGAGATTGATGCAATGCTGCACCAAACTGGAGGAGGGCATGCATCAATTTGAGCTCTCTCAGGACCATGTCGATAGCAGAATGCAGAAGCAGTTTGGAGTTCATTTATCTTTCTTTGTAAGAAGAGAATTTATTACAGTAAATGAACAATGAAACCGATGACGGCTTGACAAGGTTAAGTGGAGGTTTTGTTCTATCAACAGGAACCATACAATGTCTAATACAGTGATGTTTCTGTTATTCGTTGTTGTTCTCATTTTGTGTCAAGTAATAATATCTCAATTATTAGTCCACTTGAAAATTTATTAACACAATTTGTCTACTAGTTGACAAATCTAAATCGAGCTCTCCAAACTAAAAGCAATCTCTAAAGAAAGCTTTTTCTTATCAAACCAAGCTTGAAAAGTCCGAAACACAGTTGATTCAATTTTAACCCTACTCATAGTTATCTCAGCTCTCTAGTGACCTTCTAAGACTGCAAGGCTTCATAGGACAAAACGGGAACACACACACATGGCCATTGTGACCTTCTGAGACTGCAAGGCTTCATAGAACAAAATGCGAGTATAGTGACCATGGAGTACACTAGCATAAAATTCAGTGACCGTCTGAAATTTTCCCCCCAGCCAGCAGGAGATAAATTCAACAAGAAGTAGGCAAGTTATCGGGTACAGCACAAACCTTTTTCAGTTTAAATGACGCACAACCCTTTTCCAGTTTAATAGGAAAATATTGGTCCCTGGACAATGGTTTAAGCCTTTAAGGCACTGTGTCAACATTGTTCTCCTACAAAAAATTAAAGATTATGACACACAAGTGCGTATAAAATTTGTAGTCGCCTTTCACTAAACCAACCAAGGCAGGAAAGATGTAGGGCAGAAGCAATGAAATTTAAATCAATGGTGTTGGCAAAGCAAAAATATCCTGGCTGGAACCCTTAACATGTTTCCTAAGCCTTGTATCGAGAACTCAAGCAGGCAACTCAAGCTTTTTATTGTTTTTCCAGCTGCACCACAAATTTAACAAAAAAGGTTGTAAGAAAAAAGATGGAAGTTATCATGCTATTGTGCATAGCCAACATTGACACCAACATAAAAGATGTTCTAGGATGTGCAATATAGGAGATATGATCAAAAGGTACCTCTCAAAGTAATAGTAGAAGAAGTCAGCATACAACAATGTTTGTACAAGCCCTGAAATCCAAGCTGCAAAAAAGAAAGAAAAAATCCACAAATCAGCTCATCAGTCGTCAATAACATACATATGAATCTATGCATAAAATACTAGATTCCTCCCAACACCTCACTGAAGCGTCAGTTGCAGATTACAATAGAAAGGAAAGTATTTCACAAGGAAATCAATATTCATCACTCTATCTGCAAAGCTAGAGAGAAAGCTTACTTATCCAGTGAGTAGAATAATGTGAATCAGTGAAGTAGCGATAAATCCAGTTCAGAATGTAGAGAGCTCGATATGCACTGCATTAGAAGTTCAAAGATTAAAAATTATCCATTCTTTGGGCTCTGGAGGATTTATTGCTTAACAAGACAGCAAGTTTCAGCAATAAACATAAGTGTTGTCATGCAAGTAACCAAACCAAACAAAAGGCAATGATATGGTCTAAACAATTGCTCTTCGGTAACATCCAGCATTTCAAATCATGAACAGAATGTGGTCAATGCAAAAAAAATTATCCAGTGACAATAATGTGGCTCCGTGAAGTAGCGATAAATCCAGTTCACAATTTAGAGACCTAATTATGCACTGGATTTAGAAGTGCAAAATTTGTAGATTATCCATTATCTAGAGGATTTGTGCTCAACAATTATAGCAAGTTTAACAATAAATATAATTCTCATCATGCAAGTAACTAAACAAAACACAAGGCAACCATATGGTCATTAAAATTGCTATTCAGTAAAATCCAGCTTTTCAAATCATGAAGAGTATGGTCGATGAAAAAATATAAATTCCACACAACTTTTATAATGAAGAGCAATACTCTCATATCAATTACTCACGTCCAATATTTCAATTCAAGAACAGAATGCGGTCAATGCAAAAAAAAAACATAAATTCCACAGAACTTTTATACAACAAGAATGGAATTAACCCGATTCATTTTCCACTTGTCCCATGTCTAACCTATTTCTTCATTGAACTAGAACTTAAGCAGCTTGAAAGAAATTACACAGTAATTAAACAAATAATGTGAAATGACTTGTAAGAAGACCACAAACAAGTTTTCTTTTTTAACCGGAACAAACAAGTTAAATTCGTTCTCATGTTATACAAAACAGCGAGATAGTAACTAAATGATTGCATGATACAATTCTACAGCAATGGAAGATACTTATTCAAGCACAATCACATAAAAAAGAAGCTTACCCAAGAAGAAAAACATATTGCCCTGTCAAGTTATCGATATTTCTAGTTCTTTGCAGCAGCACAAGCTGAGGTAGAATGGCAACAGCTTCCAAATATATGGAAAACGCCCACATTACCTAATCAACCCCATTGCGAAAATATCAAGAATTCACAAATCTCGACCCAACAAAATGTGAAAAAAAAATTGAACACTAAGCCTTCACTAACAACGCGAAACTCAATCAATTTTCTGGAAACGTTAATCAAAATTTATTAAAAAGAAAGGGGAAAAAAATCAGACCTCCCTGAAAGTGAATTTTTCTTGAATGATGAGAGCAAGGAGCAGGCAAGGAAGAACCAGAAACAAATGGCGGAAAGTATCCTGATCCTTATCGTAAGACCGACGCACAATCTTATGGTTTCTAATGTACCAAACAATGGAGATAGAGCTGCCTAGAAATATCAACTTCATAACCGTGTTGTACACAGAAACGAAATCGGTGAATATATCCAAATACCGAGTCACGAACACAATCACGTATAGCTCCTGCGTCTTCAATGAAACCCCTGCCAAAACGACGTCGTAAGCGGTAAAAACCCTAACACAATGTGGAAGATTCTTTCAAATTAAGAAGAAGAAGAAGAAATACCGGCGCAGGATTTGATGGTGTGGATCTTGAGAAGTAAGACGAGGACGCTGGCGAGGTGAGTCATGTCACCTGCTAATCTGAATATATTCATTGTGTTCTTCTTTCTTTTTAATCAAATAAATTTGTCAGATTAGATCTGGCTTGTTGTCGTCGTGAGAAATAGTTTTGTGTCGGTTTTGAACGATGTGAAACGAGAAAGGATCGTTGTAGTGGTGGTAAGGGCGGCGGCGGTGGCGGTGGTGGAGGTTAGAGACAGTGGTAGCGGTGGTTCGAAGCGGAAGAAAGGGAATGTATGGATCGTTGCTTACACGAGACAATTGCGGTTGCTCTGCTCTTCGTTCCTGAATTCTCTGTTTTTTTTTTAAAAAAAATTGTCTTTCGGTGTGGTAGAGGTTTTGTTGTTTATCAATCAAATGTTGCCACGTTTGTTATTGTTGACATGTCAGCACCACACATTTCTTCATCTTTTGTTTTTTTATTACATCGGAACCCCATATATGGGAATCGAAATACCTAAACTACCCTTAACCCCATATCTTCCAGGCTCCAGGTGAGCTCGACCCATTTCACCAAGGCACGCCCTCGGCTCTTCTTCATCTTTTGTTTTCTTCTTTTTCGCCCTTTTTAAATCTAAATTTGTCATATAGCTAGGTTTTAATTTCTGTGTTTTATTAAAAAATTCATTAAATTTAGAACTTTCTTGAGAGAGTAGATGCATATAACATATTTAATGAGTTTTATAATAATTGATGATAAATAAAAATTAAAAACATAACACGTCGTTTTATAAAATTATTTATATAAAATATGTTATATGTTATTAGTGGCCAAATAAAACCTTAATAATTTATAATTTTTTTCAACCATTTATTTTTTATACATTATTCGTGTAATATATTTGCATGTTATAAATAAAAATATTTGTCGTCTTTTATGTTTATTAAGAATAGTATAACAAGATGTTTGTTCTATTAGATTAAGAATGAGAATATTAAAAATAACATTTTCTTAAAATTAAAAAAAAAAGAGCTCTTCAATTGTATTCTAATTCTATAATCACACATGATTGAGAATTTGACTAACTAATTTATATTTATATAGACAAAAATAAACTTTATGGTAAAAATATGAAATTGGGCAATATAAACGAACTCATCAAAATATTGATACATCCTTGCTATTACTTTGTTATTGATTTGTTCATTCATTGTTTAAAAGTAAGGAACATGAGTTGTTTTAACACATCTTTCACTTTCAATCAATTGAGTTGTCTTTTTAAAAACAAATTTGTGAAGTCTAAAAGTGGACCTAGATTGGAACAATACATTGACTGAATGACACTAACATATATGTCATGTTTCTTACATCTTTTGAGAGTTAAAAGGTAAATGATAGCTTATAAATATATCTTTTTAACCACTTTAACTTCTTTTTAAGGACAACATCATGAAGCCAATCAGGCATTTAAAGTGATTAATACCCTGACCATATGAGTTTAGCAATCATTAAGAGATATAATCCACAACAATTAGCGTTGTTTGTGCACAAAATGTTGGTTTCTTAGCTCTTTTAGCCTCGATTGGAGGCTATTGATGTGTTATGTTCTCATAATCTTTACGAGTGAAAATCAACAATTACTTATTATATTTTTCTCTCAAACTACCAAAGTGTCTTTTAAAGACAAATTTTAAAGGGCCAATAGTAGATCTAAAATGGGATTACATATATAATTAATTAATTAGTATATTATATACTAACAAATAAAATTGCTTATACATTATAACTTGGAAATATATTTTTAGTGGAAAAAAAAAACTAGGCTGGACGCAGGGAGGGGGCTTACACATGGAAGGCCCATTCATTGAAAGTCCGAACTGAAGCGCTGTAGCCCAGCTTCTGGCGAGCTGTAAGCTTTTCTTTCTGTTTCAGGCATTGTCAAAGCAGCTCGTCTGATTTAACAATGTGTACGTCGCTGCAAGCGGGTTGTGGAAATTTCTTCCAATCCAACATTCTGCGATTTAACATTTACCCAGCATTTTGATTTTTCCTCTCAATTATTCCTCATATTCCACCATTTAATAATGTCTTCTACTAGCAGACACACAAATAATTTGTTTGACATGAACAATATATAATATATTTTAGACCGTATATAATAAATAATATTTTTTAATAATTAATGATAAATTAATAATAAAAAAATAAAAAGATAACACGTTTTTAATAAAATACTATATATTATATACTGTATTACCAAACGAGCCCAAAAAATTATATACAAAATTGTATGATTCTTGTGAATATCATAATGTACGAACACCCGTGTGTTTGTGTATATATATATAAAATGTAGGCATGCCAATTCACGAATATGCACAACAAAATCCAATAATGACGGCCCTCCAAATAATTTATTAATTTTCTACTTTTTTTCCCTTACCATTTGTAAATAATGTTTTAAAACTAGAAGCTATTTTTTGTTGCTGGCCGGCAAGCATATAATGAAATCGTTGGTGAAGGGAAAAGCATAGACAAAGCAATAACAAATAATTTAATTCTCCATCCATTCACCTATTAACCACTTTTTACAGAATTAAAAAATATTAATTTTAATAATTACATTCATTTAATGTCGAAAATTTTTTCATTTATATTTTTTAGATAAATGTGTTAGTAATTAATACCTTAAAATAAAAAAAAATAAATAAAAATAATATTATAATTTTATTAATAATAAATATAACAAAAAAATATACATATTATTATAGGATAAAAAACATCATATATATATATATATATATATATATATATATATAGTTTGGTGTACATTGAAAATTTACCCCAATCTACATAAATAATCAATAATTTATTCTTAAAAATATGTACACTTTTTTATTTTTTTTCATATAATTTATTTTTATAATTTATTTCTATTAGATCTAACTCAACTAAACATAAAAAAAATTACTCTCTCTGCGTATATCATTAACCAAAAGTTGAACTACTGCCGGGGGGGGGGGGCTTCCTCTAACTTAACTTAAAGCTGAAGCGGGGACCACAAAACGACACACTTTTCACGCCCACAATGGGAGGATTGACTCACGCGCTAACTACCCCGCGCGTGAAGCGAATCCCCTACCAAACCAGTGAATATTCACATTGTTATTATGGTAATAAAATCTAAAAAATTAGGAAACTAAATAATTACTCTAATTACCAAAAAATAATAATAATAAGAAAAAGATAAATCCCGAAGTAACGGACTAGTGGGTCTAGTCCTGTCGTGGTCTCGTCTCTTTCCTTCACTGATTTTTTCTTCACGTATAAATATTAATGAAACCAACACAAAAAACACAGAATGAGAGAAATTTTTATGAAAAATATATGCTAATTTTTCTAATAGAAAAAGAAGTTAAGGGCATTAAAGAGGGGAAGAAGGGTAGAGAGAGAGTCGGCGCTTTTCCTTCATAGTGGAAGTGAAAGCACGAATCTCTAGTGGAGACAAGTGAGTTCAGTGTGGAATGTATTATTTTTTTTTAATTTTGTCTGCTTTAGTCATTATATAAATACGTATAAAAAAACATAAAGAGGTGTGTGGTCAGTGGTGTGTTTGTGGAGTCGATCTGTAACGCTACTTTTGATGGTGGAGAAAGAGCTGCATTCATCAGAGATGGATTATACCAGCAGAAATGACAAGTAAATATGTTTTCTATGTTGGTGTTGATGATGATATGTTTTGGGTTTCATGGGTTGGTTTAGAAATGCACGTTTTGTGAATTTTTTCTTTTTTCTTTTATAATTTTCCATCTCTTTTGCGTTTTCATTGACTGACCTGGTTCTTTTTAAGTTTCTTCATGTTTGATGATGATGATGATGATTTTCTTTGATTTATTGGATTTTGTTGTTGTACTGTTTGGGGATTCAATGTTGATGAGGTTGTGGGCTCCGAATAATTTGGTGGGTTTTTTTTTTCTTTTCTTGCCTCACCCTTAATTTTCTTATCTGTTTGGTCGATTGGTTGCTAAAAGAGAGTTGCTAGAATGTAGAATATGGTCTAATTGTTGTTATCTGGGTATAGATCCAAAAATGGAAGGGCTGCTCTGACCTGCATTTCATTTCTGGCTTAGTTGGATCCTATGGTGCATTCATTTGGATGTGCTTTTCGTTTGTGTAATTTGTGTTTTGAATGTGATCGAGTTAGATTCTAGCAAATATGGACAATGTAAGATTCATTTGAAATTTGGACAGCGGGATGTCATCATTCCAAGAGCTCATGGTAATTATAACTTTGTTTCCTTTTCTGCTTTATGCAGTGGCGGTGAGGAACATTGGATGCATGAGGACTATTGTTTGCACAAGAAATCCAATTACAGTAAGTGTAGGCTGATTTTTAGTGAGAATATGTTGTTGAGGGTAGCAATTATGAATTTATGATGGAAACACGCGCAGGTGTTAATGTCTTTGTTTCTCTGAGCAGCCGAATCTCAATGTGTGTGGAATGAAGCACCTGTACGTGAGGAAGTGGCCTTGAATGAGGAAGATCTTTCTTACATGTTTGATGAAGCGACCCCAGTTAAGGCCTGTGGTGATTTGGCATACCATGTTAACTATAATGGTATGATTTTACCATGCTAAAATGAGTTCTGCAGTTCGTTGCCCCGTAATAAGTGTAATTTGTTGTTATCATTTCTAATTCTGAATTATGGATTTCAGATAACACGAATAAGGAACCGGAAGCACTTCGGGAGACTTCCTCTCAGTTAAAGAGGCGTCGGATGCTACAGTTTGATTCTCAAGTGGTTGATTCTGCCCTTTGCAATGAAGACATATCCACTGTATTTCTGAAATCAAATGTGCGTGGTGAATATATCCTTCATCTGTTTGATATTTTCATCATATCTTACATATGCTAATATGGTATCCTGATTAATCAAAGAATAAATGCAACTCTCAAATAGTTTCCTGTCCAAGCTTCACATTTTTAGTCAGGAGAACCTGTCATAGGCACAGCATATGTGCATCCATGTGCATAGAATGCATGATAGATATGACGTCTTATTATGTGATGTGGCCAATTTCTAACTAATCATTTGATTGGTCAAGTCTGCAGAGCTTTAGATGTTGAACATCGCAAACCATAACATTGTTTACTGAACTTTTCTGAGTTGGAGTCCATTTAATGTTTGTCCACTATTTATTTTTTCTCTGGGGTCAATTTTGTTTTATTCCTTTGGGAATCAGCTTTTAAACTTTTGTGATTTAGTTTTTTGTTTAATGTCTAGGAGGGGGAAGATTCATTTGAAGAAGTTTTACCCCAGGCATCAGAGAGGCCTTCCAGCTTTCCAGGTAGCTCTCAAGCATGATTCTGCACTGAATTGGATGATGCTTTAATATTGTTACAGTTTCTTTTCATAATGCTGTTGTATGTGTCAATAGATGTGTCTGTGCCCAGTTATGAGGGTCTCGATTCGTCATCTGAGAATTGGCTTGCTGAATGCTTCAACGACAGTGAGATGCCTTTGAGCCTTGATGAAATGTATGCATATTTGAACTTTAGATTATTATCTTGATTACCATTTTGCCATCTGACTGTTTATTCTGTCATGTGAAGCAGGAATTTGGCTGGAGCATCTGAATTTCAAATTGACATTTCAGGTATGAGATATTTTGGTCATGCGTGATTCATGAGTTCTTTTCTGTATTCTTTTTCAGTATCGTAGTAACCATATAATATCAATTATGTCTTCTAGAAATTTGCAATGATACGCATGATTCTGAAGCAAATGTGGTTCAAAAGCGTGTCACTCGGACTCCTCAAAATGTTGTTTTCAAAGGTATAATTTTATGGTTTGTGCATACTGTTCTATATAAATTAACTAGCTATAGAAAATGATGTTTGCAAATAATTATCTTCCTTTCTTGAGACATAGCTGTCTTTTTTTTATTTTCTTTGAACTAGTTCACTTATCCAGACTTCCTACCTTTACATATTATGTATTGCACAAACAAGTACATAAAGGTTTGGACAGTATAGTTGTTGCTTAAAATCTTTTGTTCCACGTTTGTAAGTTGATGGTTAGCATTTCTGTGACAGTCATTCTGTGGGTTTCATTTCGTATTTTTGTTACTAAACATTTTGACAGACATTGAATTTTTTCTTTTTAATTCTTTGTCCTCATAGGTAGAAAATCTTTCATAAGGACACCCACTAAGTTAGCTTCTTCTATTGCGTATCCATTTGCCTTCATCAAACCGTGTGCTTTCCATGGAGATGTTACTCTGAAGGACATAAATCAGCGGATTCGCACCCCACCACCCTCAAAATCAAAGCAAAATGATGAT